>VZDL01000050.1:0-56114 GCA_013103745.1 Gardenia jasminoides | reverse complement strand
ATGCATAAGGACACTAAATCAATGCACAAATAATTTCTCATTGATGAGATAATGATTTTTTGTCAAGGCCAAATCTTGATTTTAGAGGCTTATGAGCTGATGTGTTGCAAATAAAAAAGAGATGTGGAATTACAGAGTAAGCAATAAACCCTAACCGACTTTTGGGTAAGACCATCAATCCCATCCGATCCATTTGAACTAGATCCATATTTCCCTCAGGCTAGTCAAAGACACTACGATTCCTTCAAGAATAATCCTTTTCATACTAAATTAACCTTTAACCTCTCTTCACATATCGATTAAAGTAATGAATCCATTGAACTTAGGTCACTCATAATAAGCCAAGCGATTGCATATTCTTTTGGTCAACCTTGTGGATCGATTACTAATCGCATATATCAGCGGTGTCGGACCATCAGGTATTGTATGGTGCATACCAGGAGGATTGCATTTTTCATACTGGGCCTACTTGGCATAAAGGGCTCCTCTAGGACATGCATCCAATTATATGAGCAATCACTAATTTACGTTCTTTTTCTTTTTTTTTCAAATAAATCTCTGCAGCTCCCCTTGAGGAATAAGCTCTAAAGTGTGTTTCCTTTCCCATTCGGTACTTTTAAAATAGCTTCACTTGTAGAAGCCCATCGTTACCCGTTCTAAAGCAAAGCTCGGCAACCGTAAGCATGAGTTTACACTAGAAGGCTTCGGATAAGAATGTTTGGTCACTTCACCGGATTTTGCTGCCTTGGGAGCAGATTAGGTAAAGTCTTGGGAAGGTTCAACGAGATGGCGCCGAGATGGCGTATAAAGCGTGTAATTGATCGGTTGGTATGATAGTGGATGTGGTTTTCGAATGATCATGAACACTTTGTTAGCATTCTTGACAAGTAATCACCTTTTCTCGACCAATATTCAAACCACTCTTGTTCCACATCCTAACCTTCTTGAGATTGCTTTCTCTCCATAACACCGATTTTCCATTTCCTTTACGACTATGTCTTTTGAGCCCAACCAACAAGGCAAACCCTCATACTCAACCCAGATCACCTTAACATACCTCCCGGTCATACCAAGCCTCATCTTCATACCGCAGGAACCCTTTGTATGGGACATTGCCTCCCAAGGAAAGCGAGATGAATAGGCTGTCATGCCGGTTGACAAAGTCGATGAAAGAGATTGGACAGGTTCGAGAGTTTATAAAAAGAAGAACAAGGTCTGAACCGACACGGTGGATTGGATTACGATGATGCAGTTGCCTATTTCCGACGTCCACTACCTATGGGTTTCAAAACCCCCCAAATTCAACAAGTATGATGGTACCGAATCTAAGGCCCTTAAAATGTTTTGCCAACAAGCTTGGCAAACCAGTGGATGATGAGAACTTGCCTATAAGTATGTTCCCGAGAGCCTAGAAGGGATGGATTGGTACTTTTCGAACCTGAAATCTCAAGTCAAAACTTGGTTGGATTTGTCAGCGACTTTTGTGAAGCGGTATGAATTCAATTGTGAGTTAGCACCGACACGAACAACATTGGAAGGAATCAAAGGAGACCCTGAGAAGATCACAAGTCATATGCCATGATGGGAAAGTTGGTACTAAGTTGAGCCTCATGTGGGAAGAAGAGATTGTTCGTACTTTCATCAAGGCACGTGACCACTTATTTTGAAGAGATTTTTTCAAATGACTGGGAGTTCTTTGCTACAATTGTCAATAAGGCTGGAGGTATGATGAGTTTGTGAAAATCGGAAAATTGTCAATGTGACCGCCACAAGCGACAATTGGAAACATTACAAGACAAAATGGGAAATGGCAGTGGAAAAGCTCAGTTAGAAAGAATGAAGGAGCTTTTTTTGTGTGGGATCAGAACCACCTTTAGGCCGAGTTCAGACCACCCTGCAATCAAACTCATACTTACAGTATCCCTACCATCGGTCACATTGCCACCTTTGCCATGGTGCATCTCGCGCCGCCTATTCACTTGGACCCCGACCTTTGTTTTCTTCCCAACCTATCTCTACCCCGTCAAAACTATGCTCTTAGACCTGCTCCCACAAAATCTCTCAAAATTCTTTTACGCTAATGGAAATGCAAAATCAGAAAACCTTTGAACTTTCACCGATGCAGGCGGCCCATTGACCACTGTATGAGCAGGTTGAGAGGCAGGGAAAATCAGCCTATCCCTCCCAAAGCTGTATCCCAGGGACCCCTGCGGGTATGATCCCATGCCATCTGCTTACCATTACGGAGGCGGGTCATTTCCGACGATTAATTGTTGGACCTTGAAGCATAAATTCAAGACATGGTGGATCAGGGGATATAGTTCGAAAAGAAAAAGAATGAGCAAGGGCGAACGTCAATGAGACCCTCTCCCGAACATAAAGGCGTCGTTGGAATGATCGGTGTGGAGGAGGAAATTGTTGACCATGCTGATTCATTAAAGAAAGATGAGGATGGTGGTGGATCATTTAAGGAAAGGTCTGATGATATAGAGACAGGTTATCTCAAGCGTTTGTCGGGATCATCTGACACCGATCCTCTGAGGAGAATGTGGAGTTTCAGTGATTCCTCAAGAGCCACCAAGATTGGGTTACCGATTATGCCTTGCTGGAGGAGGTTTTGGTAAATCTGAGGGTTTGTCCTTGAAAAATGAATCATGTTTTAATGTCAATCATTTCTTCAAAAAACAATACACTTGTTATCTCACCTTTTGCTTGTTTAAAATTATGCCTTTAATTATGCTTCCATGATATTATCACGTTATCTTGCTCTTTGCCAAATGAAATGAAATTTCTCCTTTTGTCTTTTCGGTTATGGTCCACTCATTTTATTTTTCACACATTTATTTATTTTGCTCTTGGATGATCATGAATAAAACCTTTGACCCTTGGGCGTCATCATTTTGGAATTTGGTGGGCGAAAATTCGATATCTCATGAACTTGGATGTCATCATTTGTAAAATGATCGAAACCACCGAGATGGCATGAGTTACCTTTTGCCTTGATGGCATATAGAATGAAATCGAACTTCTACTAGGGCAACACCTTACTCTCTCATGTATGGGATGGGCGGTATTACTGTGGGTTGAAATCCCATCTTTAGCATTCTAATGGAAGCTCGGTTGGAAGAAGTTGAATGGATCCAAACAACGTCCACGAGCAACTGTCTTTGATCGATGAAAGGAGGTTGAATACCATTTGTCATGGGCAATGTTACCAGCGAGAGGATGGCTCAGACTTATAACAAGAAAGTTAGACCTCGCTTGAGTTGGTGGGGACAAGGTTTTGAAAGCGAATCCTTCCAATACAAGAAGAGGCTAAGGGAAGTTAAATCTCAATTGGCAAGGGCCGTTCATTATTCAAAAGTACTACACGGAGGGCATTGGTTCTCATGGAGATGGATGGACAGATTTTTCCTCAACCAATCAATTCAGAGACATATGTGTAAAAGATTTTCATATGATTGAGCAAGGTTTCTTCAATTTTTTTTTCAAAGGTGGTGAAAAGCGATCTTCTTCTTTTAGTTTAAACACTTCAACCTCAGGTTTTCTTATTTGAGCCTATAAAGAACAGTTAATTATTTAGCAAACCCCTTTGAGAATCTAAAACCTGGCAGGGCAATTTTTGTATTTTGAAAAAAAAACATTTTAAGAAAAGGGACAAGGGGCAAATTTTTCTATAAAAAAAAAATTTCAAGTTTAAACCTGCCTCTACACCACCTCAAACCCCTTACAAAACCTAGTGTTATAGACCCACCTTTTTTACAAAATTTTTGGAAAGAACTTTCTCAATCAAAGGCAAATGATGCAAATACATTCCCTCTAATTTTTGTCGAGAAGGGATTGTCTCATGATGCCACCATTTTAACAAACATGTTTAAGTTGATGAAATTGGGGTTTAAAATCTGTCTATTTTACTATCGAGTCAACTTGACAAATCTGAAGGGGTACTAAGGCAAGTTTTGAAAACAGCGGTGCAAGCGAAAGGAAAAGTTCATGGGACAAGGAAGCGGTGATTACGTTTATCGGTTTACCTTATATCAAGCATTCCTTTGCCGCGGAAACCTCAAAGGAGGATGATATCCAAAGGGGTCAAGTGCGACGCTTTGTTTTAAATAGTTTTCGACGTTTGGCTATTATTGATTTAAAATGCCATGTTTAGCATTCATTCTATGGTCATGATGTCATTTTAAAATAAAATTGTTTCTTTGCACAAACTTTTACATATTTTTCATCAAAAGGGCATTCATCAAGGACAATCCTCTTAGTTTACCATGAAGGTATGGGTGATATGGTTCGAGAACAAAGAAACAATGACAGTGATACTGCGGTCGAACAAAGGAATTCAGTTGGCTCATCGGCGTCAAGAACTCATGTTTACGGGCTATTTTGAGATAAAAGGGGAGAACGGTGGCGGCGTCATCATTTTTTTCACCATTTCTTTTCTTTGCGGGAGAAGTGTGGGACAAGTGACCGATCGGTCAAATCGGGGAGACCAACTTTATTTTGAGTCATGTTTGGACTGTATGATTAAATCATTTTGAAATTGATTAATTGCAAAATTGAGGAAGGACAAGTGCCTTTTGGAAAAATTTGGGAAGCGGGTTTCATCACATGCATACTAGGTGTTTATAACCAGTGAGTTCTTTTCAAATTCTTTTCTTGAAATGTGGCATTTGCCTGACATTCCTTTGACGCAGCTCGTCCCAGAGGCCACGGAGGCAATGGTGTTGGAAGTGAGGGGGGTCGATAGACCACTGACGGTTGGTTTATTCCATTCTTGCTTTACCTTCTCTTTTTGTGTTTGATCTTGTGTTACATTTTTTTTTTAGACATAGGTTTAACTGTTAGAAATACTTTTGATTCATTTGCTTGCATCGAGAATGTATATTTGTTTAAATTGGGCTCTTATGTGCTTATTTATGTTTGAAAAAAAGAAAAAAAAACTTTCTAAATTGCACATTTGCCTCACAAATTGATTTGTTTTCAAAATTTGATTCAAAAGGTGCAAATGTCAATTTTTTGCAATTGTTTTCATCCTTAAAATAAAGCCCGTGTGATATGAAAATCCTTTTCCATCTTACTCGAAATAATTATTATGTGATTAAGACATTGGCATTTTAGAAAGTATGTTTTGTAAAATAGGAAAATTATGCCTCAGTTTTTTCCTATTAAATGAGATTTCTTCTTTTATTGGATTTTACAAGAAAATGATTGATATTGTTGGCAAATGATCCTTTTCATTTAAAAAAAAAGAAAAGAAAGAAAGAAAAAAGAAAGAAAGAAAGAAAGAAAGAAAAACAAGAAAAGTCAAAGTGAGAACCAAAGTTCTACTCAATGATTCTAGTACTAAGTAACGGGAGGTTTAGCATCTACAAATGTTAACTTTCAGAAAAGCGGTGCTTGTAATTATGAGTGTATGCAAAGCGGTTTGAACAGTAAAATGTTGAGTAACCGGGGATCTTCACCTAAAGTGTTGATTTTGGCGTCAAAGACATCTTTACTATTTGAGCAAGAAGACATATGTCGGTAAGGGAGTCTTCACCTAAAGTGTTGATTTTCGCGTCAAAAGACATTATTGCAATTTGAATAAGAGGATGTGTTTGATAAATCCTTTTTTAGCGAGTAAATTTGAGAGAAAAGCTGTGGAAAAGGCCAACTTGAATTGACTATATGAGTCGTTTGATTGCAAAATTTGGTGAAAGTGAGAAATCAAGCTTGAATTGTTAAAATTGAGGTATAATTGTCTTTCTTTTACTTGACATTATGAGTACTTGATGCAAATTGAATAATTGCATAATAATGTTTTGCACTGGTTTATGAGGATTTGGATTTCCAAGATGCATGGTTTATTTCAATCCATAACTTGTTTTTTGATGAATATTTCCTATCACTTGAGAACAAGCAATGTTTCATAAGCATAAGTATCTCATGAATGTGTTGCATGATTCATACGTTTTAGTCATTCAATGTAACTGTGATCACAAGAGTTTTTTACATTTTTATGATTAGAAAAAAAAAAAAAAAAAAAGAGAAAAAAAAAGAGGAATTGAATTTCCATGGACTAATTGGTTAATATTTCATGACTTACGGGGTTAACAATTGCTTGACACTAGGGCAATTTGTTTTGAGAAGTGCTCTCAATTTTGGATAATGCATTCAAAATTAATTTTGCAGGAAAAGGTTTGCAGATCAAGGCGATGGCAACATATGGATTTGTTCCAACCATGCGCAGATAAGGTTCTTACACTTCATTTTCAAAATTTATCAATTCCAGAAAAAAAAAAAAAAAGAAAGAAAAGAAAAGAAAAAAAAAGAAAAAGGAAAAGAGAAGAAAAAAGTCATTGTTCCTATCAATCACTTGCTTTTCAAATCAAGAAAATCAAAATCAAATTGCACCATTTCACCGAGTGTCATTCTTGCATTTACATTTATCATGTTTGAACAACTTGTGTTTATTTTCAAAGTCACGGCAATCCAACATTTATATTTTCATCTAGTCATTAGAGCTTGGGTCCAATCCTGCTTGAATAGTTTTTTTAGTCATTCGGGCTGGGTCAATCCCATTTGAATAGTTTTTTCTAGTCATTCGGGCTGGTGTCCAATCCCATTTGAATAGTATGTTTAGTCATTTCGAACTTGGTCCAATCCAGCGAATAGTTTTTTTAGTCATTTGCTTGGTCAATCCATTTTGAATAGTATGTTTTAGTCATTCAGGCTTGGGTCCAATCCCACTGAATAGTATGTTTAGTCATTCAGGCTTGGGTCCAATCCGTTGAATAGTTTTTTTAGTCATTCAGGTCAATCCAGCGGGTCCAATCCAGTCGTCGTTTAGTCATTGGGGATTTCGGGTCCAATCCCTCTTGAATCATTATGTTTAGTCATTGGGAGCTTTGGGTCCAATCCCACTAAAGAGTATATTTTTTTTAGTCATTCAGAACTTGGGTCCAATCCCCTTTGAATGACCTATGTTTTAGTCATTCGTTGTTTCGGGTCCAATCCCACTTGAATAGTATGTTTTGAATCATTCGGGCTTGGGTCCAATCCTTCATAGTCTAAATTTGGAAAAATTTAAATTTCACATTGGCTTTGTCACCGATTCCCGAGCACCCTTCTATCCCTATTTCAATTTAAATTTCTGTTTGTTGAGTCTCGGACCTCCATCCTTCTACCTCCCCTTCTTCAAATTTAAATTTACGTTGGTGAGTCGACCTCCACCCCACCTTCTATCTCCCGTTCTTCAAATTTAAATTTACATTTGGTGAGTCTCGACCTCACTGCACCCTTCTACCTCTTCTTCTTCAAATTTAAATTCATTTGGTGAGTCTCGCCTCTGCCGGCACCCTTCTATCCCAGTTCTTCAAATTTAAATTTTTTGGTGAGTCTCAACCTCCGCGGGCACGGTTTTCCTTCTATCTCCTGTTCTTCAAATTAAAATTTGTTGGTGAGTCTCCTCCGCCCGGAGCACCCTTCTATCTCCCATTCTTGATATTTAAATTCTGTTGGTGATTCTCGACCACCTTCTATCTCCGTTCTCGAATTTTACAAGATTCGATATTCATTTCATTATAGTTCATTTGCATTGGAACTACGTTTGACGATTCTCATGTCGAGATATCACGTGGCAACTCTACAGTTGGTCACATTATGCATTTTAGTTTGAAAATTGGCAATCTAATATTCCTGCATTTACAATGGTTCAGATACAACCAGTGAACCAGTAAGCATTTGGTGTCTCGTCTTTGTCTAGAGTTTCTTGAAATTCGGAACAAGAGAACAGCTTGTAGACACAAATTTTGACTATTTCATTTGTTTTCCTATGTTTTTATCTATTAATGTTTAGTTATTTATTTTGAATATTCTAACACTTTTTTCTTATTTTGTAGGTTTTCTTAAAAAAAAAAAAAAAAAAAATCAAAGTCATAAAAGCATGGACTAGTTCTTTCGGACCGTGTGATCAATAACAATGTGACGAAAAAAAAAATGTGATTTTCCAATCAAATGGATCATCCTTTTCCATTTGTAATTCCGATGCTTGAGCGATGAAACCTATTTAAACATTCCCCAACTCACCTAACCCCTAACAACTCATCTAGCGTTCAAAATTAGCTCACCTCATCCAAGAACATCAAAACCATAGTTCTAGGTTTGGTGGCTATAAATAGCCTAGATTAGGGTTTAACAAAGAAGGTGGAAAATCGAGAGAAAAGAAGAGTGGGAGAGCTTTGAGAGAAGAAAAGCAGAAGCGGCTGGGAATTAGAGGAGAAAGGAAAGAAAGAAGAAAAAAAAAGAAAAGCTAGGGTTTCACACTTGAGGAGATTATTCTTGGAATTTCTGTCCTCTTCTCTTGTTTAGATTCAAAGCTTCCGATTCAGGTAACATCCTTCTACTCTATTTACTGTTTTTTGATCGTAAAATTATCTGAGAATTGGACCTTTTGGTGGAACCAAAGTCTTGAATAGTTTTCTTTTAGTTTGGGATATTTGATGATGATTATCGGCTGTTATATGAGCATGTTGTGTTTATAAAGCCTTGGTAAGGCTAGTAGATTTGTTTTTACGTTTAAAATCAGACGTTTGATGCTTCCGTGATGATCTTTGTTGTGATTCTGAGAAATTTCTGGAAAAATGTTCTTCATTTTGAAGATGTGAAGAAAGCGGACTACTGTCCGGATGACTTAGCGTGAACGGTCCGCGTTTCCTCTTGAATGTTTGAAGTTGTGAAGAAACGGACCCTCTGCGTGGATTGCCAGCATAACGCTTCAAGCGTTTGTTTGAATACTGAAGATGTGAAAGCGGCGCTGGCTTGTTACGCGAGCCGACCAGCTGTAACAATCCTCGTTTCTAGCCTGACAGTTCTTTTCCTTCCCCCTTGTTGTCCATTTGATGATGCTAATGCTTATGATTTGATCTTGTGGGTTTAGCTTGTTTTGACATGATCGAATGATGATTTTTGATGCTTTGAATGGATCCCCTTGCCTCGAATATTTCGTTTGTGTTGTTATGTCCAAAAACTGGAAGCAATCTTCCGATGTTTTGAAGATGGGAAGAGACGGACGGTTACGCGGCGAGTCCGCGTTCGGTCAGCGTTTCCCTCCGATCTTTGATTTTGCTTGTAACGGACCTGGTTGCGTGTCTGTCTTTGACTCCGCGTAACCTCTCTGTTTTTGTATTCTGTTGATATTTCCTGCTCTTTTGTTCCAGAATCTTACTCTATTTCCTAGTATTATTTGTGTTGCTTGCAGAATCTGTCTAGATACCCTCTCTTTGAATTTTTGATTGGTTTTTCCTTTAAATTGGTACCTTGATCCCTTTTGTTGATATTGAGTCTTAGATAACCATTCCATCATTTAAGGATTCAATTAAGGCCTCACATCAAGGGATGGTAACTTCTTTCCCTATTATGTGCTCATTATGTTGTTTTGCATGATTTTGCATGTTTTAAATTAAGTTTTCCTTTGTTTTATTCATGTCTAGTCTTTATTTATGTTATTTAAATTTTTGAGTAAATCATTTGGAGGCCTTGGATGCCAAGTTGTAATAGATAGGTTTAATTTTGGCAAAAAAGTGTATTTATTCTAGAAAATGTAATAGTTAGATTATTATTTCAATTTTTCCCTTAGAATGTATTTAGGTTCCCCAATGTAATAATTAGGTTTTATATGCTTATTTTGCATGCTTGCATGATTATGTGTTTATTTGCTTTCCTAGGGCCTTGCATCTAGACATTATGCCTATGTGTTATGTGTTTATGTGTTTTATGTGTTTATTTGCTTTATTATCATGTCTACATGTTTATTGTGTAAATATATTGGCGCCACCACACTAGTCAAGCGCTAGTTGTGGCCTTCCCTTCGATTTCTCACTAATCCAATGTTAGTGAGAACCTTTTGACGAGGAGCTAGTCCAATGCTAGACCCTTAAACCGTTCATGCATTAGATACAAATTTCACACACTTTTCCACTTTTAGAGTTTCTTTCCCATTTTGCATGTCACTATTCTCCCATCGGATGCTCGAAACATCTCATTTAGTTTTCTTTTATTAGATTAGTGCATTTAAGGCATTACCTTTGAATTAGGAAAAAAAGCGAGTATGGCTTCCCTATTAGCGCTTTTATTACCTTCTATGAAAAGGAAGATTCAAAGTCCACGAACTTAGTCCCCCCCGTTATGTTGCATTATCCCTCTTTAGGACATACATGTGCATTATTTTAAACCCTATCAAATTCATGCTTTAAAGAAAAGCAAAGTTTCTTTCTTCATGTTTTAGCAATTCAAAGATCAAAAAAGCCACTTTTCTTAAAATTGCATCTTTTGGAAATTCAAGTTCCTCTTTGCACTTAAAATTAACCTTTTCAAAAATCCAATTTCTTTTCTCTTGATACTTTATAAAAATTGCATTTTGAAAACCCTATCTTTTTGTTCATTCGAGTCTCATCATTTGCATTTTTTCGTGACCTCCTCAAGGGATCAAAATTGGATGACACAACTAATGTGATCAATTCCAATCACACCTCAAGGAGACATTTTGCCTCCTCTCGATCCAACATTAGGTTTAGGTTCTGCATCCATATAGACAACATCCAAATGTGATAAATTTTAAAGTTAGAAATTAGGAAATTTTCAACTAAATCTTGCAACTAGCTTTGGCTAGGTTAGAAGGGTGCCTTAGAGACGAGTAACATCGAATCTTCGCCTTCCCTTCTTTCAACCGTGACCCCCGAACCTTTTTCTCTAGTTTTCAAAGACCTGGAGTCGTCTAAAAAGGGTTTTCTTTGTTTATTTTCATTAATTAAATTTCTTGGGTGACTTGGTACACCTAAACTCCATACCAAGTGGCGACTCCAAACTTTTTCTAAAAACCCTTTTCTAGACTTTTATTTTTGGGTCCAAACCGTCGCATTTTTGTAGTCCCATGACCCCTTTCCCTTTCTTTTTTTCAAAAACCAATAAAACCAAAATCCTTCCCTCTTTTTCCTTTTCAAAAAATGGGGCGCGACAATATTCATGGCTAGACATAAATACATCGAAATTAACCAAATCAATCCGTAGAATCATCTCAAAAGCTATCAGTGGCCATGAATGATCCCAAAACAAGAACAAAATCCAACTACTTTATAATCTCCATCAAAATTCAGCTTGTAGAGAATAGAAAAAACCTTTCTAGCTTATGTTCTTGGTGCAATCCCAAGCTCCCAAGTGCAAGCTTCACCTCCTAGCTCCCTCAATCAAGATTGAATGGTTGAAAGTAGCAAGAATTTCCCAAGTTTTTTCTCTCTTTTCCTCTCTTTTCCTCTCTTTTTTCCTCTCCTTTCCACGGTTTTCCTCCTCCTTATTCCCTTGTTTGTCAGCGGCACTTTAAAGCTATAAAATAGCTAAAGGATGATGCCAATAAGATATTTAGGGCTTAGTCAAAGTTAGTCAAATTTATCATGCTTAATTAAACCTTCCAACTTAGGTTAACTCTCACCTTTGCCCAAGTAATTTTCTTTCCTTTCAAATTAGTCCATAGGTGCCCAATTCAACTTAGTTTATCAAAGCTTAATCGCACCTACTTAGGCTACTAACCACCTAAGAATTGTAATCCCTCCTCTTAATCATGCCTTATCACACATAAAATCAAAGAGATAACAAACTCGTAGTTAAATGTAAAACTTAAATTCATTTTCAAAA
The DNA here is from genome assembly GCA_013103745.1 of Gardenia jasminoides. NCBI lineage: Eukaryota > Viridiplantae > Streptophyta > Magnoliopsida > Gentianales > Rubiaceae > Gardenia > Gardenia jasminoides. Next base: position 44,444 of record VZDL01000050.1, on the reverse strand, counting down.
CTAGGGTTTTAAGAAATCAAACTAGGGTTTTCCACATTCAAATTAGGGTTTTATCAAAAATTAGAGCTTTCGAGACAAACTATGGTTTAAATGTCAAATTAGGGTTTTTAGACGTGTAAAACAAAATAGTTAAAACAAAACATTTTGTGAAGTAACACAAACGAGTCAAAACCAAACACTTTTAAAAGCAAAACAAACCATATAAACACCTTGGCAAACCAAAATAACTATAATTAACATTATTTAATATTTTCCAGAAATTGGAAAAAAAAAAAGAAATCGGGGCCTCACAATCTCCCCTCCTTAAAAGAATTTCGTCCTCGAAATTCATACCTTCAACTTCTCCGGTTGATCTCAAATCTGTTAGCCAAGAAGGTTATAGGTTCTAGCCTGCGTGATCGGTTTCCTCCTTCAAGAACTTGTTGAGAAGTAGTTACATTTCCTTGATTCGATTACCCTCTCGGTTGTTTCCTTGGGGACTAACTTGATGGTCGGCACTCCACAACGTAAATTTCCGTCCCTTCACCTTGTTGTCCTCGGTGTGATTGCTTTTCCCACGTGATCCACAAGTTGGTTGGACAACAGGTGGCTTGACTTCCCAACGGTGTTTCCTTTGATTGAACCCTTCTTGTTTGAGTTCTCTGTGATGTAGTCCCTTCTAGTTGCTCCATCTTATGAGAAGAATAGGGAGGTAATTTTATCCCACCGCCTCTTTTCCGACTTTTAGTGCTCTCTAGGAACCAAGGGAACTACCACTAGGTGCATCTCTTTCGGGCTTGAAAGGCTTTCAGGTTGAGATTTTGTTATCTCGACTCTTTGGAGCTTTCTCAAGGGCATCGGTAAATGTCTCAATTTGAGCTGCTGCGAGAGCATCTTGAATTTCTAAGTTAAGTCCCCTGAATAAACCGTCTTATTCTCTTCGCTCAGTAAATACCAGTTCAAGGGCAAATCTAGACAACTTGGAATTGAGTTTCATATTCAGCCACACTCGGGTTCCTTGCAGTTTTATAAAATCATCTTCTCTCTTTCTTGGACCAGTGGTGGAAGGAACTTTTCATTAAATTCTTGTACAAAATTCATCCAAGTTCTGGTTTGTTCCCTTCCCACTTGTTTCGATAACATTCCACCATGCTCTAGCAGCTCCTTCAAATTGGAACACCATAAAGTTACTTGTCTTTCTTGAATAATTCAAAGCATCAAATATGTTCCTTATATTTTCCAACCAATTCGGCTATATCTCGGGTGGGACCTCTAGCAAACTTAGGGGGAGAAAATTTTTGAAATCTCTCTAGTGCCTTGTCTTCTCCTTCTACTTGATTCACGGGTTTCCTTGTTGATTTCAAGGTTTTGACCAGCCATTTGTGCTAACAAATCAGTCATCACGTTGGATGGTGCCTACGATCATTAGCATCGGCCCTTGGTTCACGATTATTTCTGCGACTGATTCGTGATCATCCCTAGATCAGGGTTGTCTAAGGCCACGTCCGTCATCGCGCCCATCGCCCGTGGTTTGCCCTCTCGTTTCCATGTTCATAGCTAATCTATATGCATATGTATATCAACCATACTAAACCATAATTAACTTCACACACACGCAAGTTGTTAACTTCACACACACACAAGTAACAACTCTTAAAGCAAGTGGAGCAAACACATTTTCATATAGCACATTTCACAATACGTTCACACTCGGTCATGTCTCAACGTTAGTACAAACTAGAACTTCGTTAAACTAAAACACAAGTCACAGGTCAAGTTGAGTACATATCAAGTCAAAGTAGTAGACAAAAGTAAACAAGTCATCAACAAAATACACTGGCCTCCAAAGTAGAACATTCTACGTTCCCATCCTATCATTCTCTTACAAAAGGTCAAAACCAATACGGCCTGGATTAATTAGACCAAGAGATTTTCGTTCTCTAACACGTTCGACTTCATTTCTGCTGGGATCCTCAAGGCCATGATCTTCTCAACTCCCTCCCGTGAGTGGTTGTGCCATCCAGGCCAAAGCGATTATTGGCCTCTTGTAATTGTTCACGTAGGTTTGATTCGTTGTTGCTCCTCGAGCACCCTAGTCTCTAACTCTTGAATTGACCATTTGCTCGGCATTTGCATTGGCTAACCTCGCTCTCATCTACTATAGCTAGCACCACTTGATTGGGATATGAATATGTCGCCAACAATCCACGCCTATCCACCCTACGTCTGGAACAAGCTGAAATGGCTGCCGGTCTTCTGAAACATAACAGGAGAAATTAGCCTCAGAGGCAGTCCTGGTGCTCCATTTCCCACTCCTACAATCGACTAGAATTAGTGTTCTAGGTAAACTATTACCGTAAATCATATCATTTAGCAGTTAACCTAATCCCCGGTCCGGCACCTAAAGCGTTAAGCCTAGGGGTACACTATAGGATCGAAACCTAAAGCTCGATACCAACCTGTGATAGCCCCACCTCTCCCTGACCTAGGTATCAGTGAGCCATGCCTTCTCGGATCACCTGATCCTTAGTTCAAATGCAAATAAAATACATGCGATATCCTCAAATCAAGTAACAATTAAACCCCAAAATTTCCTTAAGAACCACAAACATCGAACTATAATTACAGGATACAAAGTCTATCCATCCATCCAACCTTCCATTAGGTACAATTCAAAATACAAGGGCTACATCAAAATACAAGGTTAGGTCTCCAAACCAATCGACCTAGTGTAACCCCTGGAAGCTCTCGATCTCAAATCCTGCTAAGGAAAACAAAGTTGAAAGGGATGAGCTAAAAGCCCGGTGAGTGATCCTAATATCATACAAATCACACGATTGGAGCAAAAATATATCAGTTAAGCACTTAGTAGGTTAATATAATTCAGTTTATAAGCATAAAATGTATAAACACATAAAGCGGGAAAAAATACCCAAGTGAAAGGATACTGAGGTTCCCTTTGGAAGTAGTTGCAGTCCGTCTTGTTCAATACTCAACCCCTACTCCACCTTATAACTCCTAGTGGTAATACTTCAGGTATACCATACCGTTCTAAGTACCAACCTACCTGACCGAGGTCCGCTTCGAATAGGCCGATAACTTGAAGGGGAAAAGGCCTTATTCAGCCCATGTGGTAAAGTACACATGGCCTACATCATGCGCAAGTAATATACAAACAATTGAAAAGCACACAGTTGAACAGTAGAATACAAAGTAGGCCGAGTGCGATAAAGTACACACTCGCCCTTCACATAATTATTAAAAGTATTTAGACACGTCAACAGAGCAATTTATTCACAAACATGCAAGGAACACTCACCAACAGTTGGTAAACAAGACAATGTAGGCGGTTAAACACGATCTCCAACGTCCACAGAATCTCCTGAGATGTGAAAGTGCAAGCAAATTACTTTTTCGATTCCAAACTAAAAAGTTTGGTAAAATCCATTTTCAAAGGTGAAATAACACGACAAGCATATACTCGATGAATTAAATCCTCGAGATACACTTATAAATACTTAATATAGCAAAAAGGAACACTGCGTTAGGCTCAGAAGAAAGCGGACAAGAAGAAAAAACGGAAAACACACTAAAAGGTGTGAAAGGCAGATTTGACACCTTTTGCCATTTTGACCATAACTCATGGTACGAGTGTCAGATTGAAGTGCACAAGGTGCCGTTTCGAAGCTAAGAGAACAGGCTACAACTTTCATGAGACAACTTCAACCCAGATTCACTTTTTCTAGGTCAAAAACGCAGAAACAGTTTCAGAAATTTTTGCCATCAGAATTTCCGACAGGCCTACTTCAAACAGACATAACTCAGCGCTCACAAATCGAAATCAAGAAATTCCAGTGGCGTTGGAAAGCTAGAATGAATGGCTATAACTTTTGTGCTTTGGCCAAAAGCCAAATCATAAAGGATCAATACGAAAAATGGAACCAAAGTCGCTGCTGGGACAACCCTGTTTTCCTGCTTAAATCGTTCGTCCAACCAAAAGCATACGGAAATCAATGACTCGAATGCGATAACAAACATGAAAATGCAGCTCAACAATCAACATTTAAACATCAATTTCAGCCCTTAAACTAGCCAAAACAACAGCCACGAAATTAAACAAAATCAGAAAATTACCCCCAATGTTTCCTTCCTCAAGCCGGTTTCTCCTTGGAGTTCATGTTTCCATTTCAATCAACAAATTCTATATAATCACACACCATACATCATTAGTTTGCTAGTGGGAATTCCAAGAGCCCACACAACCACTTAAACCATCATGCAAGTGGGAATTCAAGAGCCCACTCAACAACTTAAACCAACATGCTAGTTAACCAACAATCCAAGCATTAATTTCTAACATTAGAGCTTGAAATTAAGAACCTAACCTAACCTAACTCATATTCATGGCTAGGCATAAATACATCGAAATTAACCAAATCAATCCAGAATCATCTCAAAGCTATCGGTGGCCATGAATGATCCCAAAACAAGAACAAATCCAACTACTTTATAATCTCCATCAAAATTCAGCTTGTAGAGAATAGAAGAAAACCTTTCTAGCTTATGTTCTTGGTGCAATCCCAAGCTCCCAAGTGCAAGCTTCACCTCCTAGCTCCTCAATCAAGATTGAATGGTTGAAAGTAGCAAGAATTTCCCAAGTTTTTTTCTCTTTTTTCCTCTCTTTTTCCTCTCTTTTTTCCTCTCCTTTCCCACGGTTTTTTCCTCCTCCTTATTCCTTTGCTTGGCCGGCACTTTAAAGCTATAAAATAGCTAAAGGATGATGCCAATAAGATATTTAGGGCTTAGTCAAAGTTAGTCAAATTTATCATGCTTAATTAAACCTTCCAACTTAGGTTAACTCTCACCTTTGCCCAAGTAATTTTCTTTCCTTTCAAATTAGTCCATAGGTGCCCAATTCAACTTAGTTTATCAAAGCTTAATCAGCACCTACTTAGCTACTAACCACCTAAGAATTGTAATCCCTCCTCTTAATCATGCCTTATCACACATAAAATCAAAGAGATAACAAACTCGTAGTTAAATGTAAAACTTAAATTCATTTTCAAAACTAGGGTTTTAAGAAATCAAACTAGGGTTTTCCACATTCAAATTAGGGTTTTATCAAAATTAGAACTTTGAGACAAACTATGGTTTAAATGTCAAATTAGGGTTTTTAGACGTGTAAAACAAAATAGTTAAAACAAAACATTTTGTGAAGTAACACAAACGAGTCAAAACCAAACACTTTTAAAAGCAAAACAAACCATGTAAACACCTTGGCAAACCAAAATAACTATAATTAACATTATTTAATATTTTCCAGAAATTGGAAAAAAAAAAATCGGGGCCTCACAGTTCTAATTGTCTTGGTTCATATTAATGCCATTAATGCCATTGATGAATAAAAAAATGTTAGATGAAAGGGCATCCAGGAGTGAAGATCCCCTGGCAAGCATAAAGACCCTGCATGGATCTAGGTGGAATAAAGAATGTTAGATAACATATGTTGGATGAATGCCACTAAAGAATGTTAGATGAATGTTGGATAACATATTTTAATGTTAGATGAATGCCATTAAAGAATGTTAGATGAATGTTAAAGGATGTTAGATAACATATTTTAATGTTAGATGAATGCCATTAAAGAATGTTGATGAATAAAGAATGTTAGAATGGGATTAAACTACAAAAGGCATAAAGATAACATATTAAATGCTAAAGTTGAATTTACATGAGACTAAGGTGGAACAAACTAGAGAGCTCCCTTTCAGGAGTGAAGAATACTAGATCATGATATTATTTCTTTGCAAATTTTTTTCATCCAATGTTGATGCCAAGGAAATTACATGGAATTTGTAATTTTGTATATTCACTGAATCTCCATTTTTTCTTCAATTTATTTTGCAGCATCTGCATTTGATTTTTTTCCTTGAGAAAGTTAACTAACAAACTAGAATTTGACAATAATTCCACTAACAAGAATGCACGTACTTTTGTTGTTAAAAACTCTAGTTTATAACAATGACACTGAAATCGAGTAGTTTTGCATAATTTTGTTCTCCATTGATCCCTTTAAGCATGCTGACAGATTCCTAATAGTTCTCCTGCACTGATGGACCTTTTCCTATAGCAAGTGTCCTAGACTAGTCCAACATAAATGATTACAACTAAAAGTTTCAGTTGGTTAAACCCAAAATTATAAGAATGAAATTACTCAATTTGCAATTTGTGTTTGTTGATAGACATGCACAAAATTTAACACAGTGGAAGGATGTTTTAACAACACCATAACTAAAAGCAATCAAATAACAACATCGAGTTACATATAAAGCTTGTGATGAAAACCTAAAAGTTATGGGATCAAAAATTTTTCGAGTTTATTAGTTGTCTTGGCTTCACATGAATCCCTTCTTTTATCTTTATCTTGATATATATATTATAGGATAAATTAATTCTTCATTTCTAGTCACCGCATTATTGCTTAGTTTTGCTTGGTTTCAGTTTGCAACTAGCTAGCCATTGTATTTAGCAATTAATTTGCATGTTTAGAAATTACATAAGTTCTTTTAATTTTTTTTCTTTTTTGGGGTTGGGATGTACTTTACTTATGAGTTTTTTATTTAATCAGACATCGCTTTTTATAATCTACTCTTACTCTAACCTATGAGGTGGGGGACCTAACTACAAGAGGATCCAACTGGATTATTGAGGAGTCGATGGGGATTGAACCACCATCGAACCAAATGGGTGCACTACACACCCATTTGGATCTAAGAAAGAGCCACATAAAGTGGCCTTCCAAGCCATTCATGTCTATATTCAAAAGGAAGAATGGGAGAACCATTCTAATACATGGAACACCCAACAAGTTTAAGATAATATTGCAATGCATTCAGAGACATACTCCAATTCAAGCAAAAAATCAGATACAACAGCAGATAAGAGGATCAAATCACTTTCCAAGCCATTCATATCTACATTCAAAGGGAAGAATAGGAAACTATTCTAACACATGGAACACCCAATAGGCTTCAGCAGTGGATTGAATCAAAATGCACCAAATTCCAAAATAGAAAAAGTTGGTACTTGGATGACAGTAAGACCAGTAGCAAAGTGGCTGGCCCTCAAGGAGATGACAAAGAATGTGCTACCTTGGCTGCACTCCACGAAGAGCTAAAAAAGAAGGAACTGGGGCTGGAAGCTCTAGTACTGCATACGTGAAAGGGTGTTTTTATGTCTCTTGCCTGTTATCTCTAGAGTCTAGACCTCAATTCGTACTTTTCCTTGACTGAATTGGAATTTTCAGAGTGTGTGTGTTCACTATGTTATTGTAATCCATCGTGGAAGCAAAATTTTCAAAACAAATCCATGGATGTATCTAGAGGAGCTAGACCGAATTTTAAGATGCATTGTATCGAACAATCAGCATATCCGGTCGAACGACTATAATTCGAACAAGGATTGTTTCCGATCTATTGTTCAAATAAAGAATCTAAGAACATACTCTCACTTTTTTTTCACTTCATCTTCTTCAAACCTTCGAATACTATACACACCTGACTTTCAATTTTTTGACACCAAATCATTAGTAAACATTTTTTGATTATGAATTATCGATCAAAACACATCAAAAACAAGTTTTTCTAAGTATTAAAGTCGTGAACGCAACGTCTATTAAATCTAAAAAAGGATCTTCTATCCGATTTCCTATAGTACGATCTCTTGTCCTAACATCTATTAAATTGCTATATGTTATTTATAAACATCCTATTTTGATTATCTTTCTTGTCTCTCTAATATTAACACTATAAAGAGGGTAAAATACAAATGATAACATGCCCAAAAAATATAATTTAACTAGAAATGGGTTTTTAATGAATTTTTGGTAATTTTCTTTTTTTGTATTATATATTGTTAAATTCTTTTGACAACGAAAGACATGCTTTTTTTGAACACTTCAGTAGCTGTCTGTAGCGAATTGAATTAGATGCTAATACTCGCATAAATTTGTATCCTTACTAAAGAGACCAAAGATAGATTTTAAACTCTAAAAGGCTCCACTCCACAAGGCCAAATTAATACGACAAATAAAACATAAGCTCTTTAATGCATTGTTGTGTATTGTTTCTTACTTTGGCAGGTATAAGGAGGAGAACGGCAGAGTATGCAGTGATAGTGAAATGGCTCATGGAGCAAACTGTATCCTTTTACTTGAATGATTTACTGCTTTGTAACATGTGAATGATATATCTTGAATGTGTCTATTGGTTAAAAATATTATTTGATTAGGACCTCACTGGGTTTAAACTCATCCCGTTATTTGTTTTCCTTACAAGGGTTGAGAGCGAGGGCGACTAAGTTGATTAAAGTAAATCCTGAAGCTTTTGTTTCAAGTGAAATACTCTCTAAGTTGTATTAATGATCTAGACAAACAACTTATCTTTGTCTCTTTTTGCTTATACTTAAGTATGAATTGTTGTGATTGGATGGATTGAACTAAAATATTAATTGTTAATGTCAATTGGTGATTCAGATAAACTAGTGAGTCCTGGTAAGATTCAGGCAGGCAGTCCACTAAACTCTAGGGTACGCCCTAGGAGAAGGTGGGGTCATCACGTGATGATAATTCTAAAAAGTTCACTTGCCAACTAACTCATTAAATTGATTAGCCAACTAACTAATTAATCAAGCACATTACTCAACATATCCCCCCTTCCCCTTAATGTGCTATTCCTGACTTCCAAACTGTTCTCAAAAATAGTTGAATTCGTCTTTGCAAGTGTTTTGGTAAAGATGTCCACCTCTTGGTCTTCTCTCTAACAAAATTTTATCTTAACTTCACCATCTTCAATTGTATCTAGAGTGAAATAGTGCCTAATAGTAATATGGCAAGCTCTATTATGATACTTACAAAGTATATTAACCTTACATGACTCGTTATTTACCCGGAAATATACATGTATCACATATTTGTTAATTTATTTCAAAATATTTATTCATTTTTTCATAATACTACAGTTACCACTGATACCTATATTAGAAGAAAACAAAAGATCAAAAAAAAAAAAAACTCATGAACAATTGCAACATCCAAAAATTGATCTTTTCCTTTTCTTTTTGGGCTTTGATGTTCCCCTATCTCCTTCGCTCTTTTACAACTAGACTAAACTTTAGAAGAATTATATGAAATAAATGCATAACGGTCATGTAAAGGGAAGAAATAAGATGGTGGGAGCTGTAAGTATAATGATAAATTGACTTAGTAAAAAAAAATGTTGAAGCAAATTAATAAGTGGAATTTGATTTTTGTAAGAACGTTCGTTTAAGAATATTTAAGTGAAAACTTTAAAGCTATTTGACTAATGTAGATAAAGAGAATGAATTTTGTAGAGTAAGAGCAGCATGAACATGGAGAAATCATATATAGTTCCTTATGAAGGGAAAAAGAATGTTGCAATGGTGGAAAAAGGAAATTGACACTAAGTTGGTGTAACTAACTAAATGAAATAGAAAAAAGAAATAGGATAGTGAAAATATGGAAATAATTTGAATGAAAACATAATATCATCACAATGATAAAAAATATTAAGAAAAGGTTACTCTTAATACGAGTAAAATTCGTTGAAGATAGCTGAATAAATATCTATTAATGTATTGTTATAATAAGAAGGATATATGAATGATTTATTGGTGAATTGGGTGTTCGGGGAGGAGGGGATCTTGGTTAATAGTATATGATGTAGTGAAAAGCAGAAAGAGCGGATAAACATAACTAAGGAAGCACGATAAGCATAGTCAAAGAGTGGAGGGAATAAATTATTTTATAGCATAGTAGAAGAGCTGTTTTAGTTGTGCTAAAATAAAGATAACAAAGGAATCAATATATATGAAAGAATAGATTTAGTTCAGAAAATGCACATGGTTTTGTCCTATATATTAATGCATTCTGGCTTTATTATAAATTTAAAACATAATAACATCTTGGCTTTATCATTATAAATTTGAAACATAAACGCACCCTGGCTTTATTACCTAATTAATGCATTCAACCACCCTATGCTGGACAGCAAAAGTTTTGTTTAGACTCTCTGCACGCATTAAACGCGATGGAGTTATAAATGAAAATTACTTGCTTCTAACTTAATACTTCTCTCTCTCTCTTTCGTTAGCTCTGCAAACAATTTCATTGCCAATGGAGAAAGGTAAAAATCCCTTCAAAAAATGGAAAGCTGTTGTAAAAGATAAGATCAAGTTTTTTCTCTGCACATATGATAGAGCATGAGTTCATGTTGCAACAGTCAAATCATCAGTGGAAGGAACAACTCTTTACCACATCAATAGAAAGTTCATTGAAAATTATCCTATGGTGCTAAGTATACAGGGGAACTATTTCTATACTGCATTGCTTCCATCACACAATGGCTGCAGAATGTTATTAATATCAATGCAGAGGCTTTTGTAAGCACAGGTAGTGGCCTACGCTCTTTTTTTGCTTTTATCTATTACTATGAGAGAATCTAAAGCTTTTTTTTTTTTTTTGTTATCATGAACCTGATGTTTGGTTAATTTGCGCTTTTTTTGTGGTGAAAGAAATAGCTATAGAGGACTATGGAAAAAAGGGAAAATCGTGGTGTCGTGTTTTCTTTTGTTCAAATCAATAAAAATAGGTAAGCATTTTTTTTTTTGTTAAAATTGATACGATTAGGTTAGCTGTTGAAATTAGCAATATATATTCTGGCAGAAGGAATAAACTAAGAGAAGGGTTTTTTTCTCATTTTGTTTGTGCAGCAAATTTCTGTCTCCATCTGTTAGTCTCTTGGTCTTGAGGATGGCCAAATAGTTAAAATATATCATGGTAGAGAAAAATGGGAAATTAACATTAAAAATAGATGCTTTGAACAAGGATAGGAATCTTTCTGTAAAGACAATCTGATTTATGAAAACAGTATGATCTTCCTGCGCACAAAGGAAAATCTTATGTATGATGTTTTAGCTTCTCTGAGATGCAGTCCCAGATTGCGATGCGTTGGACTCTTCCATTACCAATGATTTCAAAAAAAGGAAGTTGTTTGATCCTTTAATTTCTTTACCAGTAAAAAATTTGTTATTTGTTCAAAGAATCTAGTGCTGATGCTAATCTATTAATTTGGTATTACCGTATAAACAGATGACGAAGTGCAGCAACCTTTCTGAGTTCGCATTGGGTCATCTATAAATCTGTTCCTAAAGCATGACTAGATAGCATTTAGCTGCTTCTATCAGTTTTATGTATCGAAGTATAAATACAAGCTGGTATCGTGTTGTACTTGGTAACCATGCTAATTATATTTTTCTTTTTCTTTAGTCATCTTTTTTTTTTGCATCTGTAGGAGGTACCAGAATTTGTAGACCTAAACTTGAATGAAAATAAAACACCAACTATAACTTTTACAAATGGTCACAAACGGTACCACATCAGCATGAGCAGCAGATGCTTTGATCAAAAGTGGAACTATTTTGTAGTTGATCATGATCTATGGAATTGGCCAGATATTAGTCTTTATTCCACAATCTAAGACATGCTTGCTGTGCTAGTGTTTGATCGAAAGGGGATAGAAAGGTTGTATCCATGGCACTTTGCATTTTTCATGTGATCAGGGGGTTAATCCATGATGATCTTATTTAGATCAAGTCAGGCTATTCTGTCATGTCTGCGGTTTAGACCAACTTATACTGATGATCAGTTCTCCCAAGTCCCTGAATGCTTTCTCTTTAAAATGTTTCACTGTTTTAGAGTTACCCATACCTATGATAGTGAGCTCAACATATTCTTCCTTTGAGACTTTGGCATTACGCTTTTTCTTGACTAGCTTAAATTGGTTCAAAAATTGGCTAATAGTCTCCCTTACCTTTTGTTCCATGTGACTAACATCAGTGAACCTCAATTCAGGGAGGGGCAATGGAATTGCTAGTAAAATGCTTGCTCCATTTGCTCCCAGTCCTCTATTGAATTAGGTGCCAACTTGATGTACTAGTCAAAAGCTACACCAATTAATGAATATGGAAAGAGTCTCAGTGTAAGGAAGTTATTAGTACCAGTTTCACCACATTGTATATTAAACTAACTGATGTGCTCAATTATCAATTGCTTGTCTTCTCCAAAAAACTTAAAAAACTCAAGAAATTTTTATTCTCTCAGAAGATCATAGGTTCAATCTATCCAATCTAGATATGGCTTGTGATAATTTGTTAAGCCCTTAATTGTGCACATAATTTGTGGATATTTCCCTCTTTATCATGCCAAAATATTGTGTTAATTGCTTGATTCTACTCATCTTTGGTTTTTGGCATTGATTTTAGGTCAATGGAATTAATTGGAAGTTAAATGTGCAATTAAGATGAAAATTCCAGAAGACAATTCTTGATAAGGCACGGGCACGCTATATTTTGCTGTGAAGAAGGATTTTGTGAAGAAATCCTACGGAAGATATTTTCTTTGGATACAAGATTTGATTCATTTTTGGAAATTGGTCAAAGATCCTTTTATTTAGGAAAGTTTGTAATTGGTTTCCCTATTTATTTTGTTATTGCTATTTAGCAAGTTAGACTCCAATTAGGACTCAAACTCTTTGGAATCCAAATTTGGTAGGGAGACTAATCGCTTTATTTAGCATAGCTTTTGGCTAGAGATTGGTATCGCGGGACGGCTGAAGAGACGAAGTGCTTGGCTACCTATTCTTGCCTGTCGTAGGCTTTGAAGTTTTTAGTCTTTCATCCCTTTCTTTTCTCTTTTGTCAATTGAAATTGCAACGCTCAAAAACATTTCTTGGGGTGCTATTCTCAATGAAGAGTGGCTAATTTCTCTCATCTAGTCGAAGGCTAATCAATCTTTGGTTCATCAACTCTGTGAGACTTGTTTGAATTATTTTTATTTCATTTATTTACAAGTATTTGAATATTTTCTGATATTCTCGTTTATGATTATTTCTTGCAATTAAATACCTGATCACTATTTATTTGTGGGGATAATCAACTGTCATCTAGAACGCCAAATCCATAATTATTTGGAGGGTTTTAGTATTTGTGACAAGTGACGTAATTCAATAGTATAAGAAACTTTTGGATTATTATCACGGGAATATTCAATCTAGCTTAAATGAACTGAGCTTATGTGTTTGTTGGTTAGAATTGGTAGCTTTTCTAAATGTTAATGCTGTCGGTGAGCTAAATCTTAAGAACTTGTTTAGGGTTATCTACTGGTAATAGAAGTAGTTACAGACCTTGTCGTAACTATCGATACAGTAAGGATTGGCAGGTTGTCAGAGCTTGTTGACAACCATAACCAATTTATTTGTGAGTAAATGAATGCAATTTAGCATCAGTGATCAGATTGATGGTACCAAAGTTAGATTAGGCCTTTGACTAGAGCTTTTTATTGATTGATTTGTTTTTATCTGAGTCCTGTGATATTGTTTCAGTGTAATTAGAATTTTGTGATTGTTTATTTTCTTCGGCATTGTTAATTAGGAATTGTTCCAAACTCTCCCCAGTTATTTATTTTTGAATTCAGAGAAAATTACTCTTCCAGTTCCCTGAGGAGACGACCCTACTTGCCACTTACACAAATTAATTAATTTCTCGGGCTAAACTCTGGTATATCAGATTAAGTAAACTCCTTGGAATCAGGGTAAAACTAGTAACCCATTGCACATCCGGAGTCACTGCTCCAGTACTAGAATTAACTCGAGAATATTTCTGTAGGCAGTTAGGTTTTATTTATTTTTATACAGGCTCGACACCTGTCAAATTTTGGCTCCGTTGCCGAGGAATTGGTGCCTTAATTGATTTATTTTCTGTGAAAATTTGTTTTTACTTTATTTTTCATTTTATACTGTTGCCAGTTTATGCCCCAATCTTCTTGTACAGGTAATATACTGTACGATTTTGAGATAGAAAAGACAGCCCGTGCATTGAGAAAAGAAACAAGGCAACAAACAAAGGAATCATCTTCATCTCCTGGACTTAAAATTGCAGTAGATCTTGCTGAATATTTTTGTGAACCTGAAAGGGAGATTGAGACAATGGCTAATGAGAGGACCTTGAGAGAACTTGCTGCACCGGATTAAATCAACAGCCTTTATGCATAACTTATCCTACTTTAGAGGCTGCATTTGAGTTAAAATTTGGATTGATTCACTTACTGCCTTCTTTTCATGGACTTCCAGGTGAAGACCCTCACAAGCACCTCAAGGAGTTTTATGTGGTTTGTTCAACAATGAAACCCCAAGGAATCACTGAGGAACAAATAAAATTGAGAGTCTTTCCATTCTCCTTAGCTGATAAAGCTAAAGATTGGCTCTATTATTTGCCTTCAGGATCAATCACCACATGGGCTGAAATGAGACATCAGTTTTTAGAGAAATTCTTTCCAGCTTCCCGAGCTACAAGCATTAGGAAGGATATCTGTGGAATCAGACAGTTCAATGGAGAGACACTGCACGAATACTGGGAGAGATTCAAACAATTATGTGCCAGTTGTCCTCATCACCAAATTTCAGACCAGCTCCTCATCCAATACTTCTATGAGGGACTAACTTCAATAGATAAAAGGTTGATAGATGCTGCTAGTGGAGGTGCCTTAGTGAGCAAAACTCCAACTGAAGCAAGAAATCTGATTGCAAGCATGGCTGCTAATGCTCAACAATTTGGAGAAAGATAGAATAATACATCCCGTTGAGTCAATGAGGTAAATACTTCTTCTCTTGATCATAAATTAGATTCTCTAGCGTCTTTGCTGGAAAAATTGGTTGTAGTTCAAGTACAACAAGTGAAGAGATGTGGAATCTGCTACAATTTTTTCCATTCAATTGACATGTGCCCCACTCTCCAAGATGAGTCAAATGAGCATGCCAATGCAGTTGGAGGATTTCCTGGACCACCTCAGAGGCGTTATGATCCCTATTCTAATAGCTATAATCCAGGATGGAAGGATCATCCAAATTTCAGCTATGCAGCAAGGCCACCAGGATTTCAACCTCAACAATATCAGCCTAGACCTCTTGTGCAACAACAACAATTGGCTCCTAAGCAATGTACTTCTCTTGAGGAAATTGTTAAATCTTTAGCCACTAACATGCAACAATTTCAACAGGAGACAAGAGCCAGCATTCAAAATATGGAAAATCAAACAAGAACCAGCATTCAAAATTTAAAGAATCAAATGAGCTAGTTGGCTTCCACAGCCAATCGGATGGAATCTCAAAGTTCGGGCAAACTACCTTCACAGACTATCATTAACCCTAAACAAAATGCTTGTGCCATCACATTAAGGAGTGGAAAAGAATTGCCAGAGCCTAGCAAGAAAAAGTCTGAGCAAGCTATTGAGAAAGAAATTGAAAAAGAGGAAGAGGCGACTCAACCTAAGATCGCTCAACCGCAAAAGGCTGGAGATGCGCCTTACATCATGATGACACCTCCACCTCCATTTCCTAGTCGCCTAGCCAAGGCCAAGAAAGAGGAGCAGGAGAAGGAGATTCTGGACAACTTCCGTAGGGTTGCGGTAAATATTCCTCTCTTAGATGCAATTAAGCAAATTCCTCAATATGCTAAATTTTTGAAAGCATTATGCACTACTAAGAAAAAGTTGAAAGGTAATGAAAAAGTGCATATGGGAGAAAACGTGTCAGCAGTGCTACAGAAAAAGCTCCCTCCTAAATGTCAGGACCCAGGTATGTTTACTGTTCCTTGCATGATAGGAAATGTTAAGATCGAAAAAGCTATGTTGGATTTGGGTGCTTCCATAAATGTTATGCCTCGTTCTATTTATAAGTTGATGAATCTTGGGCCTTTAAAGGAGACAAGTGTAATAATTCAACTAGCTGATAGGTCATATTCATACCCTGATGGTGTTTTGGAGGATATTTTTGTTCAAATTGAAGGATTAGTTTTTTCTGCTGATTTTTATGTGCTTGATATGGATGACAAGAATTCTCCAAATCCATCACTTATTTTATTAGGGAGACCATTTATGAGAACTGCCCAAACAAAAATTGATGTTAATAAGGGTACACTCATGATGGAATTTGATGGAGAAATTGTCTATTTTAATATTTTTGATACAAAGAAACATCCTAGTGAGTCTCATTCTGTGTGTGTTATCATTGTAATTAACCCTATTGTGCAAGAGGCATTTGAGTTGAATGACAGGGAGAATTTAGAAGTGATGGTGTCCAAACATCGTGAGCAAATAAGTGCAAAATTCAAATCATTGTGCACTCACCTGAGATCATTCCCAAGTCAAAAGAGCACCACAGTTCATAATTTTAAAGACTACTCCATCTATGAAGGCTATCAGGAGCATATGGAGCAAGCAATGCAAAGAATTGAAAATTTTCATCCTCCTTGAGCAAATGATGCTTTTTGTTTAGCCAAAGACGTTAAAGAAAGGCGCTCCTTGGGAGGCAACCCAAAAATCTTAATTTTCCGTTATTTTGTGTTTTTACTTTTTCATGTTTTTGTGTGCAAGTTAAGTCATTCCCTTATTTTAACAGAAAATTTGTGTTCGTAGGCCTTAGGCGCGTGTGCCAAAGCGTTGCTTAATTTGAAGTGTATCGTCTAATCAGAAGACTTTCAACAATAATGCGTGCCCGCGCCTTGAGGAGGAAAGGCTTCTGGCCAAGCCTTCATTTGAAAATTTCTGGACTGAAGACTTCCAAGGTTAAGGCGTGCCTACGCCTTAAGATGTGGAGTTTTCTGCCACGATTTTCAAAAGAAAAAAACAAACCCACGACCTTGGAAAGAAGACTTTTGAAGATAAGGAGTGCCCACGTCTTAAGGAAGCAAGTCTTCTGACCAAGACTTCGACAAAAGAAGAAAGAAAAGAAAAAAAAGAGTCAGCCGTCACAAGTCAAAAGCCCTAATCCTTTTCCTTTCCTTTTCTTTCTTTTTCTTCTCTTTCTTTTTCTCCTTTCTTCTTTCCGTCGTGTCTCTTTCTTTCTTCTTTGTCTTTTTTTTCCTTCCTTTTTCTTTATTCTTGGTCTGCCGTTACTACCCCTAGAGTTTCGTTGTGTTCCCCCGCTGCTACTCAGCTGCCTATCCTCACGTGAAGCCGCGGCTGATGAAGCCCACCTTTTCCTCCCCAGCCATAGCCCTGCTCTTCAGGGAAGTCCTCCGTTCTTTCTCTTGTTTTATTATATTGAGGTCAATGTAGTGTTTAGGTGTGGGGGGAGGAATACTTTGGCTTTGATGGCTTTGATGGCTTTGATGATAATTTTTCCTAGTTTCTTCAAATTTTAGTTTCAGTTTTTGTTTGTTTTTATGCATTTTCAACTCTAGTTGCTTGTTTGTTTTCTATTTTTCGAGTTTTTGATGTATTTTAGTTTCTTTAGAATTTAGTTGGTCTTATATGGTGAGCTGCAAATAGGAGTAGTGTAATGGCATTTGCATGAATATTCTATCTACTTGCAATTGATTTGAAAAAGGGATGTTCTTGACATGACATATAGCCATTTGGGAGATTTTGAGCTTAAATATCTTATTATTCACAATTTGTTCTTCATCGTTTGTGAGTGTAATTATCGCACCTAGTTAGATTATTCTAGAACTTGCTATTATATACATGTTGAGGCCACATTGTTGAATTCGATGCATGAAAGTGATAAGGGTAATTAGGTTTAACTCCATTTTAGCTTTCTAAAGACCTACCCTAATTATATTTTCCCCTAGTTGACCAAGTTTGGACCTTAAACCTTTTTCTTTGTTTAACAACACATTTTTATCACCCTTTAACCCTTTTTGTTCTAGACCTTTTTGTTTTAACCCAATGTCAAAGGAATGCCCCAATGTTCTTTTGCATAATGATATCACAAGTAGAAGAAGCTGAACATATCTATAGCTAACAAGTGTTTTTATATTCTTATGTTTATGCTTTGAAGAAGAAAAAAAAATGATGGATAGCTGACTTTCACTGTTAAGGCGTGCCCACGTCTTGTGGAAGAAAGTCTTCTGCCATAAAAAAAAGGAAAAGAAAAAAAAAAGAGAAAAAAAAAACAAAGAAAAAAAAAGTGTGAAGCACTCTTGTAAATAAGTGATGTGTTGTGATAGTGGGGTCAATCCCTGTGTTATGTACGCACTTGCTATGCTTGGGATTTGTTGTCGTGCTTAAGAGCTAATTATGTGAATGAAGATGACATTTCAATTCATGCAAAGGACGATTAGGTATTCTCTTTGATATATGTAACCTAAATTACCTTTTTATCCAACATTTACCCTAAGCCCCGTTACAACCTTTTGTTAAAGACCATTTGATTCTTGCATTTGAATTCATATTTAGTGGTAGAGATGTGATACATTAGCAAGCTTATGGCAATGACTTTTTAGGGTGTTGATTTGAGCATACATGTCCTTATTTAACATTTTTGAGTGCTGAGTGAATACACTATTATCCATGTGAGGATTGTCAAGTCTTGAATATCCTGATTTTGATGAGATTGTTAAGGAAATGTAGAGTATTTGTGCTATGATATTATGCTATTTCACATTTGTCATCTTGATTTTGAGTTTTGAATTAGTGAATGCTTGAGGGCAAGCATTGTTTAGATGTGGGGAATTTTGTTAAACCCTTAATTGTGCACATAATTTGTGGATATTTCCCTGTTTATCATGCCAAAATATTGTGTTAATTGCTTGATTCTACTCGTATTTCATTTTTGGCATTGATTTTAGGTCAATGGAATTAATTGGAAGTTAAATGTGCAATTAAGATGAAAATTCCAGAAGACAATTCTTGATAAGGTGCGGGCACGCTATATTTTGTTGTGAAGAAGGAGTTTGTGAAAAAATCCTATGGAAGATATTTTCTTTGGAAACAAGATTTGATTCACTTTTGGGAATTGGTCAAAGATCCTTTTATTTAGGAAAGTTTGTAATTGGTTTCCCTATTTATTTTGTTATTGCTATTTAGCAAGTTAGACTCCAATTAGGACTCAAACTCTTTGGAATCCAAATTTGGTAGGGAGACTAATCGCTTTATTTAGCATAGCTTTTGGCTAGAGATTGGTATCGCGGGACGGCTGAAGAGACGAAGTGCTTGGCTACCTATTCTTGCCTGTCGTAGGCTTTGAAGTTTTTAGTCTTTCATCCCTTTCTTTTCTCTTTTGTCAATTGAAATTGCAACGCTCAAAAACATTTCTTGGGGTGCTATTCTCAATGAAGAGTGGCTAATTTCTCTCATCTAGTCGAAGGCTAATCAATCTTTGGTTCATCAACTCTGTGAGACTTGTTTGAATTATTTTTATTTCATTTATTTACAAGTATTTGAATATTTTCTGATATTCTCGTTTATGATTATTTCTTGCAATTAAATACCTGATCACTATTTATTTGTGGGGATAATCAACTGTCATCTAGAACACCAAATCCATAATTATTTGAAGGGTTTTAGTATTTGTGGCAAGTGACGTAATTCAATAGTATAAAAAACTTTTGGATTATTATCACGGGAATATTCAATCTAGCTTAAATGAACTGAGCTTATATGTTTTTTGGTTAGAATTGGTAGCTTTTCTAAATGTTAATGCTGTCGGCGAGCTAAATCTTAAGAGCTTGTTTAGGGTTATCTACTGGCAATAGAAGTAGTTACAGACCTTGTCGTAACTATCGATACAGTAAGGATTGGCAGGTTGTCAGAGCTTGTTGACAACCATAACCAATTTATTTGTGAGTAAATGAATGCAATTTAGCATCAGTGATCAGATTGATGGTACCAAAGTTAGATTAGGCCTTTGACTAGAGCTTTTTATTGATTGATTTGTTTTTATCTGAGTCCTGTGATATTGTTTCAGTGTAATTAGAATTTTGTGATTGTTTATTTTCTTCGGCATTGTTAATTAGGAATTGTTCCAAACTCTCCCCAGTTATTTATTTTTGAATTCAGAGAAAATTACTCTTCCAGTTCCCTGAGGAGACGACCCTACTTGCCACTTACACAAATTAATTAATTTCTCGGGCTAAACTCTGGTATATCAGATTAAGTAAACTCCTTGGAATCAGGGTGAAGCTAGTAACCCATTGCACATCCAGAGTCACTGCTCCAGTACTAGAATTAACTCGGGAATATTTCTGTAGGCAGTTAGGTTTTATTTATTTTTATGCAGGCTCGACACCTGTCATAATTTAGTCTCTCCCTCCATTCCACCACATTTGTAATTTTGTGATTGACCAACTCATGGAGCTCCTGGCGGTTCAAATGAGTGTTGGCCTGACCAGTTTCTCTATAAGCCACCGATCATGAAAAATCCGTGTCTATTCTTAGAGAGTCCTTTGTCCACTCCATGCCTCGTCAACAGGGTGAGGCAACCCTTCATCTTGCCATATTTCCACCTGAGAGTTGCTTGCCCAATGGCTGGCCAGGTCATTATCTAGTAGAGGGAAATCGTGATTGCCTAACCTGGTCAGCCTACCGCTGTTGATCACCTATCAGGGGTAGATAGGGCAGGCCTCTCTTGATGCATTACCCCCATAGTGCTATGGGGTTTGCCTCCAACCTGATCTCTATGTAGTTGCAAATTCTCTGGGAGTTTGAGTACCCTAGGTGGCAAAGTTGATTTTTCACCAACTTGATAGGCTCTCCATCGCATTGGCTTTTCCTTTCACAATCCCGTAATGATGGACATGAGAACTAGATGCTTGGGACCCAATTTCTTGAAACTGATTTTAGCCATCACTTGCTAATTACCACTATTATCCTTTTGTCAACAGGGCATGTAATTATTAACTTGACATGCTCCCCAGTCTAGGATTCTACTAATGTAGTGAATCTCTTCATATCAACCACCAATAAATTGGTATGAACAACTAGGATTCCATCAAATCTACAACAGTGTTGGTCTCTTGTCGAAGCTTGTGCACATCATTTCCCAGGGGCAAATTTGCTTGGGCTGAGACTTCTTTCTATCCTTGAGCCTCATGATCAATTTTATCTGTCAAATGCTCAATAATACAATTCATCATCTATTCCAAGCAGGTCTCTTGATCATTTTTCAAGGCATTCCACTGAGCCTCTCACTCCTTCTCCATGAGATGCCAACAAGCCTTTTACCTACAATCGGTGGCCATGGCTTGCAAGGTCAATAAATTGGTTGTTACATGATCATTTACACCAATATCAGTGTCTATTATTGAATTTTAAGCACTAAGCTGCCTCTTCTCTACTTGAACTAGTTTTGAGGGTGGGCTTGAGGCATTGTTTCATCAAAATTTAGGGTAGTAGCCTTAGTTGATTCCATTCTTGGCATGCTTCAAGTTCACCTTCTTTTTGACACAGTCCTACCGGGCGTGCCACTATATTTGTGCTAATTTTTGACAGGTCATGAATTTTGCCAATCTTAAGTATGATGCAAGCATTATGTGCCTTTATTCAAAGCTCATGTATTTATCAAGTTCCATCGAATGTTAAAAAAGAGCCGATGAACAAAGTGAAGAACAAGGATCGTATGCATGCGTTGAAAGTGTTCGGATGGAAGATGAGCTTCACGTGCTCATGGTTGAAGCGATGCCTTAAGCTTAGCTTAGGTTTGGAATGAAATATGATTCTTGAAACTTCTTGTTTGTTTAACCATTTCTAGTATTTTACCACTAAGGCAAATTCGATCCAAATTGAATGTTACATGGGCTGAATGCCAATTGTCTTGTTTAGTAGTTTACCAAGTTAAGTTACAAGTTTCTTAACTGGTTTAGGTTTACGTTTTACTAGCTGGATTAGGTCAAAAGTCAGTTTTCCTTAGCCTAGTGGGAATTGAATTTTATCTTCATTTTTCCCTATTATTAGTAGGTCTTTGTAAGGCTATAAATTGCCCAAACTTTGTCCAAAAACATCAGTTTTTATGAGTTAATAAAATTTTCTAGATTTGCATCTTTTCATGAGAGCAATTCATGTAGCTTTTGTAAACCTTTTTTGAACATCATAAGATTGACCTTAGATGCTCGTTTGACTTATCAATCAAGCAACTTCTTGATTCTGGCATTTTCTACCTCGAATTCGCTTCTTGAGTATTCCAAGTCTCAAAGTTAAACCATCCTAATGTTGATATCTCAATTCTTGGGCTTGTGGGCATTTCTGCATAGAATCACATTACTTAGTTCTTAGAGCATTGGTTAGAGGTATCATCATATATCTTTCCTTGTTGTCTTCATTTTGAAATTAGGGTTCTTCGTGTCTTCTAATTCTTGGTCCGAATCTGATGTTGTATTTCTTGAATCATTTTGCTGGTTCCTTGTGTCATATTTGTTGGTCCAAAATCCATCTTTTGAGTCACATCTAGTGTGTTTTTGTTTCTTGTTTTAGTGGTGCCCGAAATTTCTTTGTTTGTGTCAAAGTATTCTTGAGTATATTGTTGGTCCGTGTCTATCTTGCTCTTGTTTCGTGTCTTTCACGTTGTTTCTTGCTACATCCAAAGTAATCTTGTGTTGTTTTCTTGCAAAAAAAATATATATATCAGAAGCTATTCGAAATTTGTTCTCTGTGAAATCTGAAGATACAACTAGGGTTCTTGGTTCTTCGTGTGTTCATCTTGATTCTTGATAGTTGCTTGTGTAATTCTTGGATCAACTTGTGCTTGTCTAGAAGTTTGATTGATCTTGGAACTTTCTTGAATAAAAGAACCGTGCATCAAACATAGAAAAGCCATTGATTTCCTTGAAATCCAAGTGTGAAACTTTGAGTTCTTGATTCAAAATCATTGAGGCCGTTTAAAGCTTCAAGAAAAACCAAAATTTTGCATTCAGTTTCAAGCCTCAATTTCATGTGAAAAGAGAAAGAAACAACCACTTTTGATCTTGTCTTGGTAGTGCAAATTTGTTCCAAGTTGTTTCCTTGTCAAATTTGGAAAGAATCTTCATAAAATCTTCCCAAATTGCTTAAAAATGAAATTGCACTTTCCAAATCAGTTAAGAACTTGCCAAATTGACCTAAATTACCCATATTCCAAGTTTGTTAGAGGTATTTTGCCTAAAAGCCGAAATTTACGTGTTTAACTAGTCAAAGTCAGACCTTTATGTGT
Organism: Gardenia jasminoides; assembly: GCA_013103745.1. Taxonomy (NCBI): domain Eukaryota; kingdom Viridiplantae; phylum Streptophyta; class Magnoliopsida; order Gentianales; family Rubiaceae; genus Gardenia; species Gardenia jasminoides. Next base: position 21,429 of record VZDL01000050.1, on the reverse strand, counting down.
TTGACTAAGTCAAAGTTGCCTAAATCTTTTAAACACTTATTAAATCAGATTTTTTTCAAGATTTTAAACTCAATTTCAAGATTTGTTAAGTTTTTTTCAAGAAATTTCCATAGGATTGCATTTAGGCAAGTGAAATTTCAAATCTGCCCTTTTCGGTCAAATCTTCATTTCAAGTCGAATTAGGTCAAATTTCCAGCATTGTATTTGGTCTTTTAAGTGTGTCTTTTGACCAGAATTTCATCCCAAAATCTTCATTTATTCGGTCTAATTAAGGTTCAATTTCGAGTCTAGTTTTACAATTATATTTGTTGATTGTTTGGTCAAGTTAACCACATTCTTTGGTTGGCATTATCTTATTCAAGGGAAATGAATCACAGCCATTAGAAGCTATTTTGTGAGCTCAATAAAGTGATTAAACACTTGAGTGCTAAACACAAGTGTGAGAGTAAATTTGTGGAGGAGTAAAGTGAGGATATTGTTATTTTCACTAACCCTTTGCAGGTATCATAAACATGTCGATCGGAGGTGATTCTCAAACATTGAACATTAAGCATCACATGGAGGCTATGAAGGATAAATTTCAGCAAATGTTGGATAATACTTTTGAACTGCTTCATAAGCAACTTGATAAACTTGGTAACAAGGTTGTCAAGAGGAGGTGTCACATGCAATCTAGCCATTGCAAGGCACCTAGACTAGAATTTCTTACTTTTGAAGAAGAGATGAACCGTTTTTGTGCTAAGCAGGTAACATGGTGGGAGACTTACCAACGTCATCTACATGAGAAGCAAGTGAAGGAGAAAGTTGAATGCCATACTCAAGAATCTCCTAAAAAGGAACTTGTGAAGGGTCTTGCTAACAAAGATCAACTACAAGTTGCTAATGATCAAGAACTACTTGGTGCTCCAACTACACTAGCTAGTCATCAAGAATTGGTTCAAGAAGAATTGTACGAGGGGCTAGCTAACAGTAAGAAAGGAAAGGGGAAGGTGATAGCCAAATTTGGTGAGGAGGAAAAAGCAATCATATGTTCAGCTAAAGAGGGAATAAAAGAGCAAAAATAGAGTCTAGTTGTAAAAGCCAAATGTGTGGGTGAAGATTTGTTTTCTACTAATACCCTTAACCTTTTGTTGCCTACTGTTTTCCTTGATTATTTGCAAGTTACTAGAGCTATTATAAATCATGAAACCAGCATTGTTCTCACCCCTATAGATGCTGGTTATCATTTAAGAGCTGCGGTTGAACCTTCTAGTTCATGGCTTTGTACTTTGCCTTCTAACCGACATGCCCTTTACCAAATTGGTGGAATTTTTCTCCAACAATTGCTGCCTAGAAAGGGAAGTTTTAAATCTGATTCTATTGTTTTTTACACTGATATGAACATACTTGAGTTGATTTTACATGTTTTGTATATTCCTGGTAGCTGCGCATCTTAAGACTTAAGTGATTGTTCTTTGTTTGTGTCTTTTGATTTGTTTTCGCGTGCAAGATTTAGGTTGTTTAGTAGTGTTCTCCAGTTTATTTGTGTGATTTTACATGCTGATTTGCATGCATTAGAATTCGACTTGCATGGTGTTCAAGTGGTGTGTTTGCATAGCTATTTCAATGTTAATCAAGATGTTATGCATTCTTTTGTACGTTGTCATGTTTGTGGTCATTGCTATTTGAATTCTGCATGACACAATCAAATTCTGCATTTAACAATGATTGTGTGAGTTGTGTTTTAACTCGTGTTTGCTGCCCGCAACTTCTTGTGGTTGGTTTATGCCTATGCATTGCAAAGTGGGAAAGCAGTCCTTTGTTTGCCTTAAGTGTTTTTTTTTTAATGCATGTTTTGTGTTCCATGACACCTAGTAGAACATTCTTATCATGTCAATATTCATTTGATGAACTTAGTTTTGTGTGTTTCATCTTTGATCCAAGGCTCATTGAGTTCTTTTGGCAAAGATCTCTAGCCGCTCCAATAGATGAAATGACATGAGCGTTGAATTTGTGAAATGAACTATTGACTATTGGATTATGGTGGACTTTAATATTAAAATAATCAATCAAATCCAGTAATAATAGAGGCAAACAAATAAATTTATTACACTTTATACAATAACAATATTCATGAAACAAACTTACACAAGACACTTCTAAATTGAGTTTCACTCTTGCGAATATCTATTCTAATTTTCTCTGGACTTTACTCTTGAGTATTTACTCAAACATTCAGTAACCAATTGAACTCATTTATTTTCTATTTTTCTCTCAAGCTCTAGTACTCTTACAACCGAAAAAGTAACCCCTATTTATACTAGTAAGGATCTATTATGCAGCTACAATTTTCCTCTTATTATCTAATGCCCAATTATTGCCAGAAAATCCAATGAATTTCTTGAGTAAATCTGGCTCAAGCTATTTCCCACATTCAGCTACAAAAATGGTCTTTGCTATGCATAGCTATCAATACATACGACAAAGCCTTTAAATGGTTAGTCAAACGATATGGCCAACCTAGCTACTTCACTGTGCCACATTTGCAAAGGATGTGAATTCAACTAGATGGATCAGTATTGTAGTTCTGAGCGAGGAAATGAAGTGCTAATGAATTGTATATGTATATATATTCTCTACTAACTTCTTAGACTTGGAATTCATAGTACAACGCCAGGTTTTGTGAAAGAAAATTCCCATAAATGTAAATCAGTAAGAAAATTAATATTAGTACCATACTACAGAAGCTATTATTAAAATAGCTGTACATCATTTGCCATCTCTATTGCACTTAATCATGGAGAAACTTTCCTACCATTTCCTTCGGGGACTTTTCGTCTTGCTGTATTTTGTTTCAGCTTTCTTAGCCATGACCACAACCAATATTACCACTGATCAAGCTGCTCTTCTTGCACGGGACGAAAAACAATAAAAAACAGCATCTTTTGTCGGGTTTTCTCTCTCCCTAACCCTAGTTCTCTTTTGCTTCCCAAGCCCTAGCTGCTTCGATTGATGGCTGCCCTTCAGTCCTGGACTGGAGGGCAACCCCCTTCCTCTTCCCCTTCATCCAAAAAATCCTTTTCTCAGTTATTTCATGAGACCCCTACCCCATTGATTGAATTAAAAAAACCTTCGATGCATAAGGGAGAGGCTGCAATTTTCTTTTCTCAAGATGATATTAACAAAGTAGCCGCACCTTTCAAACTTGCCTTGGTAGGGAAGTTTAGTCATGGCAGACCAAAGTTGGAAGAGATTTGAAAGTTTTTTGTTGCGTTGGACCTAAAGCAAGCTGTCACCGTTGGTCACTTGGATTCCAGGCATGTTCTCATTCGTTTTTTATCGAAACACGATTTTCATAGGATCTAGACTCGAGGGATTTGGAATATTAGCAAGTTCCCCATGCGGACGTTTCGTTGGACGCCATCTTTTCACGTTGGGAAAGAATCATCGTTGGCTCCAGTTTGGTTCTCGTTTCCGAATCTCCCGGTTCATCTGTTTGATAAGCATTGCCTTTTCTCAATTGCGAATTCGTTCAGCCAGCCACTGTATGTGGATTCTGCAACAGCTTCCTTGTTACGACCAAGTGTAGCAAGGCTATGCGTGGAGATTGATTTGCTTCGGAAGTTGCCTGATCGGATTTTGATTGGATTGGAGGGGTCTGCAGATGGGTTTTGGCAAACCATAGAGCCCGAAAACCTGCCAAGATACTGCACCAATTGCTGGCACACCGAATGTCAGAAAGGTGCGCACCAGCCTTATGTTCCCATCCATTGGCAAATCCCGGAGGAGAGGGAGGCTGGGGAGATTGTGATGTTGGAAGGGCAGGAGACTGGTGATGTTGGTGGTTCTGCCTTGCACAAATCGCAGCAGCAGCTGCAACAACAGCCGCCGCAGCAGCACCAGCACCAGCTCCAGCAGCCGCAGCAACCACAGCTCCAGCAGCAATCGCAGGAGCAACATCAGCAGCAATCGCAGGAGCAACATCAGCAGCTGCAGGTGTCTATCTCCGCAATTGATATTCCTCTTCAAGTTCAACCTGCTGATGAGTTTCATTGAGCTGATGTGGAGGATGCGCTTAGTGACTCAGAGGAACTGAAAGGGATGGCTGCTACTGCTAAGACAGATAGGCTGCATTCTTCGGCGGGTAATCTTTCTCCACGACCAGCCTTGCCAGTTCATGTTTCAACATCTGAACTTCTGTCACCAGCAGGTATTTTGGACTCCTCTTAAGCTAAGGAGCTGGAATTTACTCAGGTTTCTAAGGGTGTGAAGGGGGTTCGGGCTAAATTCCAATCCGATAGGGAATTGAGGCCCAGAAAACAACCTCAAAATGCTTTTTCTGTTTTATCCAATGATTAATGCTATATTTTGGAACATTAGGAGCATTTCACGAGCTCCTAACTTTAGAAGGTTATGTAAGTTGATTCGTTTGAATAATGTGTATTTCTTGGCTCTTTGTGAGCCTAAGTGTGATATATCATGTTTGGAGAATTTTTGGTGGAGGTTGGGTTTTGATGGGGCTATAGCGAACTCTTTGGGTTCTATTTGGATTTTATACAAAGCTCCTTTCAGGTGTGATAAGGTTGGGGAGAGCCAGCAGCATGGAACGTTATCTGTTCATCATCCTCATCTTCCGACAGTAATGGTTGGTTCCTTTGTTCATGCCAAGTGCACGGTTGAGGAGCGAGTATTGCTGTGGGATGTATTATTAGCTGATAAACCTTCTGACCTTCCGTGGATAGTCTGTGGAGATTTTAATTGCATCCTGAATGAGCAAGAAAAAAGAGGGGGACGCCCGTTCACCTTTGCTGAAGTCATGGATTTTTCAGGGTTTGTATCGAATGCCGACCTTTCTGATGCAGGTTTTTCTGGATCACCATTTACATGGTGTAATAATCGTGATGGCCTCTCTCGCATATGGAAACAGTTGGATCGGCTCTTGGTTTCCGATAGATGCATGGAATAGGATCTACAGTTTTCAGTGTCCCATCTGCCCTGGGCTCCTTCTGATCATGCCCCTTTATTAATCAAAGTCTCTACGCAACTGGATAATAAACCCAAGGCATTTCGATTTATCAATGCTTGGGTTTCTCACATTGGCTTCCTAGATGTGGTGAAGCAGGCCTGGAACTCAGACGTTAATGGGTCTCCTTTGCAAGTCCTCATCCAGAAGTTGCGTGGTGTGAAGACGGCTTTGCGAGAATGGAATAAGTCCTCTTTTGGGAATATTTTTGATCGGGTTAAGGAGGCTGAAATGTGTCTGGCTGAAGCGGAGGTGCTTAATCAGGAAAATAATGATGAGTTCTCCAGGGAAGCTTTGCAGATCGCGCAGGCTCATCTGCATCGTTGCTTGTCAATTGAGGAAAGCTTTTGGAAGCAAAAGGCCCTTGTTAAATGGCTGGAGCAAGGCGACAGCAATACCAAATTTTTTCATTCGGTGGTGCGTCAACGTCGATTTCAGTCTTTGATTCACCGAATTAAGAAATCGGATGGAGTGTGGGTGAGTTCCGAGCATCAAATTGGTGAGGAGGCTGTTAATTTTTTCTCACAGCTGTTCGCGGCTTCTGAGCATCAAAGTTCGTTTGAAATGCTTGATGTTATTCCCCATATAGTGACGGCTGATGAGAATAGGCTTCTGGAAGCAATTCCGGACTATCAAGAGGTGAAGCGTGTGGTTTTTGCTATGGATGGCGATAGTGCTCCGGGGCTAGATGGCTTCCCAGGGAAGTTTTTTACAGCAGCTTGGGAGGTGATTTCCGATGACTTAGTTAGAGCTGTTCAGTCCTTCTTCTATGGTGCTTCGGTGCCAAGGGCTGTTACATCTACAACTATAGTTCTTATTCCCAAGGGACAGGCTCCTCAGGATTTTTCTCAGTATAGGGCTATTAGCCTGTGCAATTTTATAAATAAGATTTTATCCAAAATCCTGGTGGATCGATTGGCTTCCCTGCTCCCGTCGCTTATCTTACTGGAGCAAAGTGGCTTTGTGAAGGGTAGGAGGATTTCTGACAATTACCTGCTGGCTCAGGAAATTTTGTCTGGAATTGGAAAAAAGAATAGAGGCGGAAATGTAGTTTTAAAGCTTGACATGGCTAAAGCATACGATAAAGTATCGTGGCTTTTCCTGCTCAAGGTTTTGCGTGCTTTTGGATTCGGTGAACGTTTCATTGACATGGTTTGGAGGCTAATTTCCAACTCCTGGTTCTCTATCTTAATCAATGGGTCGCCGTTTGGTTATTTTAAGGCATTTAGGGGTTTGCAACAAGGGGATCCTCTCTCTGCCTACTTGTTCATTTTAGGCTCTGAGGTGTTATCACGGGCGCTGCACAGGCTTCAGTCGGCGGCTGGTTATAAGGGATTCCGATTTCCACGTGGTTGCTCCCCGGTATCTCACCTTGCGTATGCAGATGACGTGCTCATTTTTTCAGGCGCATCTAGTGCTTCTCTGGGAAAATTAATGACGTTGCTAGGTGCCTATGAGCAAATTTCGGGCCAGCAAATAAATGTGCAAAAAAGTAGGTTTCTTGTGCATCACCGTTCTCCTCGGCGTCGATGTCAAATTATTGCTCGGGTAACCATTTTTTCGCACCGTTCTTTCCCTATTAAACATCTTGGTTGTCATCTGTTTTACGGCAGAACCAAGAAGGAATACTTTGCTACTGTGTGCCAGGCAATACATCAGCGGATAACTTCGTGGAAATCCAGGTTGCTTTCTTTGGGGGGTAGGGCGGTTTTGATCAAGCATGTCCAATCCTCCATTCCAATTCACTTATTGACTGCTGCTACTCCTCCTAAGGGGGTTTTGAGAGATATCGAAAAAGTTTTTGCTAACTTTTTTTGGGGTCTCTCTGAGGGGGAATATCAATACCACTGGATTAAATGGAAGGGGTTGTGTCTACCTGAGAGAGAGAAGGGGGTTGGTTTTCGGGCATTGGAGGACGTTTATAATGCATTTTCCCTTAAACTGTGGTGGCATTTCCGTCAACAAAGTTCTCTTTGGGCACGATTTCTGCGCGACAAGTATGTTGGAGCAATTCATCCTCGTCAGGCGCAAGATTCCCACGGTGCTTCATTGACTTGGAGGCGGATGCTGAAGGTTCGTGAGGTAGCTGAGTCTCACATTAGAGTTCGCCTCAATTCTGGAGATTGTGACTTCTGGTGGGATAATTGGCTTGGTAATGGTGCTTTAGCACTTCAGGTGGGTGCCTCTGGGAATCATTAGGTGTGTGATTTTGTAATTGATGGTCATTGGGATGTTCATTTGCTACAAGAGTGGGTTTCGCCTGAGATTGTATCCCAAATCTTGTGTTGTGCTCCTCCTTCATCTAAGCAGCCGGATAGATTGATTTGGACAGCAACCAATTCTGGTTGTTTTATGTTGTCGTTGGCTTTCCATCTCATTAGAAAGTTGGCCCCGGTTTCTTTCATGGTCGAAAGAATTTGGCACTCAAGGATTCCGAGGCGGATCTCGCTCTTCATGCTCCGTCTGTTGCTAGCTCGTCTGCCATTACAGGATATTGTGGTCAAATTTGGAGTACATGGTCCCTCGAAATATATGTGCTGCTCCATGCCATGAGAGGAGTCCCTTGAGCATTTGTTTTTCCCTGGTGATTTAGCTCAGCAGGTATGGATGTTCTTCTCTTCACCCTGTGGTATTAAACCGTCTGGACATAGTTTGCGGGCAATGCTGGCTGCTTGGTGGTTTTCAGGACGAAAGAATGCTCGGTTATGTTTTATGTTCCAAATCATGCCTTGTTTAATTTGTTGGAATTTATGGAAGGCTAGAAATAAGGCTGTATTTGAAGATAAGCAGGTGACGGTGGAGTGGTTGTGTTCAAATATTGTTGAGGAGGCCAGGAGTCTTTTTCTAATACAATTCAAGGTGCCAGCCAACCAAGTTCCAATTAACTGGATTGTTCTCTGCGATTGGTTTTTTTAATTTCGTGAGCCTTCAGTGGTTAAAGTGGTCTGTTGGTTGAGACCTCCCATAGGGGAGCTAAAATTAAATACGGATGGTTGTTCGTTAGGAAATCCTAGTAAGGGAGGTGGAGGTGGGGTGCTGCGAGATGATAAAGGTTTTCTAATATTAGCTTTTGCCACTCCATTTGGTAATGTTACGAGTTTGCAAGCAGAAGCTCGGGCTTTATTGGTTGGGGTACAGCGGTGTCTAGAGCATGGATTTCTTCAGATTCATGTCCAATCGGATTCCTTGGTTTTGGTTCAAATTTTGCAGCGTACGTTCAAGTGTCCATGGTCGATTGTCCCAGAAGTTGATCAGTTGTTGGCCTTGTCCCATTCCTTTTTAACTGTTTCTCATTGCTTCTGGGAAGCAAATAAAGTGGCTGATGTTCTCTCAAATGTTGGATGTGCGGAGGAGTCCCTAAGAATTTATTTGCAAGAGTCCTCTACTCCCCGCCGTGCAAGAGGAGAGCTTCGGGTGGACAGGTTAGGATGGCCTTCGTTTCGAGTTCGGTAACCTTTTGGTTAAATTTATCCATGTACTTTTGGAGGTTAGGTTCATGCCCCCCTCCGCTATGACGTTCAATTAATAAATTTTGGGCTGGCATCCCAATCCCGAAAACGGGTTTTGCCAAAAAAAATAAAAAAAAAAAATACCTGCTCTTCTTGCATTGAGAGCTCATATCACTATACAGGACCCTCATCAAAGCCTGTTAAAAAACTGGTGTGTTTCTTCCCCTATATGTCAGTGGGTGGGAGTCACTTGCGGCTCTCGTCGCTATCGAGTAATTGCCTTAGATATCTCCAATATGAGTCTTAGTGGCATAATACCACCACAGCTGGGAAATATGTCATTTCTCGTTTCCCTTAACATGAGCAGAAATGATTTCCATGGAGAACTGCCGCATGAATTTGCTCGGTTACGCCGATTAAGAGTGCTTGATTTAGACGTCAACAATCTAAGCGGAGAGTTTCCCGAGTGGTTTGGTTCCTTTCATCAACTTCGAGTCCTATCTCTGAATAACAACAGTTTCGCTGGCTTCATCCCATCTTCCTTGGCAAACGTTTCTAAGCTGGAAACCTTTAAGTCTGTCATTCAATTACTATCTCCAGGGAAATATTCCAACAGAGATTTTCAACATTTCCTCGCTGGAGATGATTTTCTTCGAGGGTAATAGTTTATCTGGTAGCATTCCAGAAGATATGTGTCACCATCTTCCGCGACTCAGGCTGATTAACCTCAGACAGAACAAGTTAAATGGTCAAATACCATCAAGCATATATAACTGTTCACAGCTTCAAGTGCTGCGCCTTTCTTTGAATAACTTCACTGGAATCATACCAAAAGAAATTGGCACTTTGAGGCACTTGAGCGGCTGTATCTAAGGTCGAATAGTTTAGAAGGTAACATCCTATTTCTGCATAAGCAAAATAATATTAATATTATTATTTCTGCATGGGCTTCAGGAGAGTTTGGATAGGATATTATTTGAAATAATATTTTGAAAAAACATGATAGCACATTTTTTTTATATGTGATATATGTGAGATAAAAAAATATTTGAAAAAATAGAAAAGTTGCTGGAAAATGTGTCTGTGATGTAATAAAAAAAAGTGCAAACAAACCTCTATCCAAACACAAAGTAAAAAAACACTAATTTAAGTCTCATAATAGAAGTTTTAAGTAGAGATAGCAAATAGGCAGGATTTGGATGGGACTTAATTAGGACTGCAAAATATAGGTTACACCCAAACAGTACCATAATGATCATGAGACCAATATAGGTGGGACTAAGATCAACTAGACCCATTTTAGTACCACCCAAATACTCAACACATCTCAATTTATTTTTTAAACTCTTTTCTCCCTAAGCAAATGTCTCAATATTGGTTTGTGTTCTTATTTAATATCATTTAGTTAATTTATTTAATTTTTTTTAAAAGTTCTATGCTTTTGTTTGTATATACATATTGTGTGATAATTTTTTCAAACTAAACAAAATATAATAGATGTAAAATTCATAAAAAACCAACTCTCATACAAATAAAAGTATAAAGATAAGAACTAATTCAGTATTTTATATCAATAAATGACAAATTCTCTAGTTTTAACGTAAGCGAAAATTCACAAAATGACTAAAAGCAAAAAGTGAAGCAAACCAAACACACACACTCACGAGGATAATAATAGTACTTTTGTCTTTACTTCTAGTGCCAAATACACACACGAACAATAGTGCAATACTACTACTAGTAGGCACATACACCACTGTTGATTGTTTTGGGGAATTTGAATGTTTTTTACCTTTAGGCAAATCAATGTTCTTAGGATTTGAGGGAAATGAAGAGACATGGAGCTCCAATTGGACCCATATTTTAGATGGATATTATTGTATATATTCCTAATTAGCCCCAATCTCATATTTTACATACTCATTCCGCCAAATTAATACCCAAATTAAGTTTGGCAATGGATCCACCGGGTCTTGAAACTTATTGCCACCTTTAGTTTTAAGAAGCAAACTCTTTAAAGGTATGAAATCTTTATACTCGCTTCCAAATTTTGATGGAACGCGAGAATCTTCTTAACATCTCTGTACACTATTTTTTTCAGGTGAAATTCCAAAAGAGATGGGTAATTTAACTATGCTGAAAACATTTGCCATTGGTGCCAACAGCATAAACAGGTAGACTATGCGACGATTGTCAAAATTAAAGAAAAAAATTATAGTGGAGATAATTTAGAAGCATTCAAAAGTCTTCATATAGAATTTTGCTGTGCTAATGATGATAACACAATTTGGCAGGTGCAGTACCTCAAGAGATCAGCAAGCTATGCAATTTGGAAGAACTCACCTTGGAGTTGAATAATTTAACTGGTTTCATTCCAATGCGGATCTTTAATCTGTCACAGATAAGAATCTTCTCCCTTACAGAAAATGAACTTTCAGGCAATCTTCCATCAAGGATGGGTAATGGGCTTCCAAATTTAGAGGCGCTTTATCTTGCCATGAATAACTTTGGGGGACCAATACCAGACTCTATCTCAAATTGTTCTAAACTCAAGATAATAGAACTTTCTATTAACAATTTCACTGGTCCTATTCCCCATTTCTTCGGGGATCTGAGACTCCTCGAATTTCTAGCTCTAAGAGACAACAATTTAATGAGTGGCTACTCTTCAGCTAATTCAGAGTTGAGCTGGATCAATACCTTGGCAAATTGCAAACATTTGAGAGTGCTCATCGTGAGTGAAAATCCACTTAATGGCTTTCTTCCAAATTCTATTGGCAATCTTTCAACTTCGCTTGCAGAATTTTATGCATACAGTTGCAACGTAATGGGCAGCATTCCAGATGGAATAGGAAACCTGAGCGGCCTAATTACTTTAAGTCTGTTCAGTAATCAGTTAACTGGGGCATTGCCAAATACCATGAAGCACTTGGAAAAGCTTCAAGCAATGGATCTTCATGGCAACAAGTTGAGCAAAACCTCCCTTGATAATCTTTGCGTTTTGAAAAACTTGGGTGCAGTGATTTTTGGAGAAAATCAAATTTCAGGATCTATTCCAGAGTGCATAGGAAATGTTACTTCTTTGAGATACCTTTACCTAGATTCCAACCTGCTAAACTCTAGTCTGCCACAAATAATATGGAATCTAAAAGATCTGTTAGAGCTTAACTTCTCCTCAAACTCACTCAGTGGAACTTTACCTCCTGAGGTTAGGAATTTAAAGATTGCAACCTTGATTGATTTGTCAATGAATCAGATCTCAGGTGGTATTCCTAGCTCCATTGGAGATATGGAGAACTTGCAGGACCTTTCTTTGGCATACAACAGGTTGCAAGGATCAATTCCAGTGTCAATTGGCACGACTTTGAGCTTGGAATGGTTGGATCTTTCGCACAATTTTCTCACAGGTGCGATTCCAATGTCATTGGAGAACCTTCGGTATCTTGTCCACTTCAATGTCTCTTACAACAATTTAGGAGGTGAAATACCATCCAAAGGCCCTTTTGCAAACTTCACTGGAGAATCCTTCATTTCAAATGAAGCACTTTGTGGAGCACCCAGGTTCCACGTTCCCTCATGCGCAGGTATTTCGGGCGGTCGATTGAGGACCAAAATGCTGCATCGAGCTATATCAGTTACCCTTGGAGCATTTATATCAGTTGCAGTTGCCATATTCCTAGGATCCATTTATCTAAGACACGCAAAGAAAGAACAAGTTCCCAGTGAAGGAGTTCTATCATCAGTTGCAACACAGGAAAGAATCTCATATTACAAACTTCTACAAGCAACTGACCGGTATGATGAGAGCAATTTGTTGGGCACAGGAAGTTCTGGATCAGTTTATAAAGGCACCCTTTATGATGGGAGGATTGTTGCTGTTAAAGTGTTTAAACTGCAACAAGAAGGAGCCTTCAATAGTTTCGATGCAGAATGTGAAGTATTGCGTAGCCTTTGTCATCGAAATCTGACGAAAGTCATTAGCAGCTGCTCAAACAACAACTTCAAAGCATTAGTGCTTGAGTTTATGCCTAACGGAAGTCTTGAGAAATGGTTGTACTCCCGTAACTATTTTCTTGAAATCAAGCAGAGACTAGACATATTGATTGATGTGGCATGTGCATTGCAATATCTCCACTACGGTTATTCAACACCAGTGGTTCATTGTGATGTGAAGCCCAGTAATGTGCTTCTAGATCAAGATATGGTTGCCCATGTGAGTGATTTTGGTGTTGCAAAGTTGCTCGGGCATGAGGACAGCTTTACGTACACCAAAACATTAGCCACACTTGGCTATCTTGCTCCAGGTAAAGCTTCTTCTTGGTATGGCCACTCTGTTTTTTCTGCCTTGCAGTTATTCTTGGAAATCTCAAATTCCAAATCTTTGGATTACTTTTTTTTTGGCCTGTAGAGTATGGATTGGAAGGATTAGTATCAACAAAATGCGATGTTTATAGTTTTGGAATCATGATTATGGAATCTTTTACAAGAAAAAGTCCCAGTGATGAAATGTTTGACGAAAATTTGAGTCTGAAGAGTTGGGTGAATGATCTAGACCGGGTGAATTGGTTCGTGTTGTAGATGCTAATCTCCTGAGGCCCAATCATGAATACTTCGATGAAAAATTAGACTGTATTTCATCAATCATGAAAGTGGCTTTGAATTGCACAAAGGAATCCCCAAGGGAGAGAAGCAATATGCATGATGTTCTTGCGGACTTGAAAAGGATCAAACTTCAGCTACTGCCATGTTCAAATTAAAAGGAGGTAAATGTGCTGAATGAGTCTAAACTCCAGTCATATGACATATAACTAGCCACGTCCTCTATTAGGACATTTTGTCTCACTTTATCCACTATTATACAAAATTTCACCTCTATTATTCTAAGCTCTTATTGTTTCCTCTTTTATTTTTTTCATTCCCCTTTTTTCCTTCTTTATTTTCCTTGTCTCTTTCTTCTTTCTTTAATTCTTCCTCGTTTCCACAAGAAACTTTGTCTTAGTGACTGAAGCTAAAAAAGAGGAATTGTAGAGATTTATTTTCTTCTCAAATAATTACAAAATATTCAAACCACATCCCCAAAATATCATTTTTTACATTTTAATTCTTTCACTCTTTCCCCTTTCCATTCCAGTTCCTCATTTTATTCCCAAGAAAATATCACAAGATGAAATTTGTGACTTGATTAATAATCATTAATTATAATTTGAGACACATGGTAACGTATAAAAGATTGAATTAGTTTTTGATACATTTTAAAGTTTCATCTAGAAATTCAATATAAAGTTTTTAGTTGAGATAGTTGGGAAAGATGGAAGAGAGAAGCAAGAAGAAAAAGAGAAAGAAATAAAAGTGGCAAAAGTGGGAAAAAAAAAGATAAATGAAAGTCAAAATCATGGAGGGGTAATTTTGTCCTATAAGGGTTTAAGTGTTAAAAATTAAATATTAGGAGGTAAAGTGAGAAATGGGTATACCTTAAGGGGATTAATTGTAATTAACCCACTCTAATATTGTGTAGTGGTAATGTCAAAAGGGTTAACTATAGTAAATCCCTTTAACATATAGCTTGTTTTACAGTTTATCCCCTAACATCATTTTTTCTCAATTTATTTGTTTATTATTAAAATCGTTTGTGAACTCCAAATATTTGATAACACTCAACTTAATATGCCTTACCTAATAATTAAAAAAATAAATTTTTATAGATATAATCCTAGTTAAATTTCATTCCATAATTACACTTTTTTTAGATTGAGGAGAATATCTTACTAATTTGACATAATATGAAAAAAAAATTGCTATTGAAAAAAATAAAATGTGAAATATATTTAAAAGTCTAAAATGGGTAGGAATATTCTCAGCTTCTTTTTTTGAGTGTGAATAAAGCTAAATTTTTCTTTTAATAGCTTGATATTTCTTTGAATGGGAGTATACATTTTTTTTTGTTGGTAGTACTAAAAAAAAGGAAAGAAACATGGTGGATTGTTCTTTTAATTACTGTACTTAGATGCTATTAAAATTTCTTTGAATTGCTAATTTTTTTAAAAAAATTTTTTGTTGCATCACAAATATGTTGTCCAATCTTTTTTTTAAAATTTTTTTAACCATCTTTTTTTCTCACAAACATAAAATCACAAAAAGTGCTATTAATTCTAAAAATATTTTTTAAATAATATTCGATCCAAACAAACCCAATATATATATCTTTAATTGTGAGGGCCCAAAAATTTTATTTTATTTAAACATACATAATAATATATTTATATTATGTTTATTCACTAAAATATTAGTGAATTTATACTTTGAATTATTATTTTCCAATTTAGAGAATTTTTCGAGAATTATTTGCCGGTGTTTGGTTTCGGCCAGTTTAAGTGTTGATTTCTGTTCCGAGATGTGAATAGTGACTTTAAGATGAAACTGAGCATATGTAGACATATTCCAGAGATATATTTAAGGTTGAACAGTGTAGGAATGAGATAAACCAGTGAAAGTTAGAGTGTCGCACGTCAACAAGACAAAAAGTAGTCGTTTGACCACTTTTCCACGATTTAAGGGATTCACACCTTTTTGTCTCCCTTAAAGCCATTCTTCTTGCCTTTATTGCTTCATTTTCAGCCACACTTGGAGGCCATAGAGAGAGAAAGAGCCGTGAGCTTAGAGAAAGAGAAGAGAGAAAGCTTTCAAAATTTGTTTCTTCAACTTCTTCTTCCTCAAATCTCTTGAAGTTTCAAGACTTCATTGAAGGTCTTGATCTCGATTCATCCTCCTCCTTTGGCTGCCGTGAGAGAGAGTGTGAGTGAGAGAGTGGTCCGATTTGGAGAGAGAGAAAAGAAGAAGAAAGAAAGCTTCCTAGTGTTTGATATCTTCTTGTTCTTGGATTTTGGCGAAGAAAGTAAGCAAATCCTTGGAAAATTTGAAGGATCTCAAGGGGTTGAAACTTAGAACATCATCTGTGGATGGAACTTCGTCAGATCTTCCTTGGTCTTGCTATATCTGAAAAGATCTTGAGGTATAATACTTAAAATTCTTAGTTTTAAACTTATTAGTGGTAGATCTATAGATTCTACGGTTAATTTTGCTAGAAATGGTTATGATTGGAATATTGGAGTTGGGCTCTTGAATTCCCAACTTAGGTAGCGGATTTGAGGTGACTTTTAGGTAGCGGACTTGAGGACCTAAATGTGGTTGTGTTTGTTATTTATGAAATGAGATTATTTTGTGGTTAGAATGTATGAATGTTGTTGGAAATTTTGAAGAAAAAGTATGAAGGCTGGCTGAACCTCACTTGGAATGTTTTGATGCTTGATTTCAAAAATTTACGATGTTTCTTGACGAGATTTTTCCTAAATAAATATGTATTATGTTCATTTATGAGTATATGTTTGAATGGAGTGAAATCATGAATTTTTAATGGTGAAAAGTTGTGTTTTCACTAATTTTTGGGTAAAAGTATCATTTTGGGCAGATTTGTTTCAAAACAGGGAGCAACGTTTGTCGTCTAGAACCTCAACTTCCCATATGAGTTTTCAATTGAATTTTGGTACAAACCTAGCCTATATATAGAAGACTAAGTGTACAAAATTTGGCATTTTTCCCATAAGATTTCGTTGGCCAAATGGTGTCCATAAAGTGGCTTTGCAAATCTGGAAAATAGCTTTCAGGCAGCTTTGTACCTTATTTTCAAATGGGTGTATTTTCTTGCTCAGAAGTCGAAATTGAGCGCCGTGTGTGGCGCTTGAAACTAGACTTCAAGGGCTTTCCAATGGTATAAAATTTGTATGTTAGTTCATCTTCTCCAAGTCACAGAAATTTTGGGAAATTGACTGATTTTGCAAACTGATAACACTGTGCTTTGACTACTGCTGAATCTTGCGGCTTGATTTGACCTACCTTGCAAAATGTATTTGAAAGCAAAGTCTTCTAGTGAATTGTAGTACTCCGAGTCTAATTTCCATACCCATAAGCCTTGCTTAATTTTGATGAGTGCAGCCTTAGATATGGTCCAAACAAAAAACTGTGGTAGTGAGGTTTTGAGTTTTAGATATTTTGGCTAGTATTTGATAGTTGAACTTTGGCTCAGGTGGCCAAGACCTTGCCGAGGGTGAACCAACTAACAAAGTTTAGCCTTCTTCCTTGTTCACTCGTTTAATTGAATCAAGGTGAGTGTTCCAATCCGTTTTAAATCAAACATTTTACTACTATTTGAAAATGACTTGTGAAATAATTTACTCGACTCATATTTGCAAAGAAATGATTGACCACTATTTCCAAGTAAAATGCTTTTACAAGTGAAATAATTTATGAAGGATTTGTGAGTGTTCCTTGCATGTTGTGTGAGTTACATGCTTATGTGATTAATACTTGGTGTTACTTGTTCTCATGAGCATTAAATATTTATTCTTAGGCAAGTGTGTACTTTATCGCACTCGACCTAACTCACTTTATACTGTTCAACTGTTTATTATTCCACTGTTTGTATATTATTTGTGCATGACTGTAGGCCATGTATACTTTAACACATTGGCTGAATAAGCCCTTTCCCCCTTCGTTATCGGCTTATTTGAATCAGAAGCGGATTCAGTCGGGTAGGTTGGTAACTTAGGGCACTATATGATGTACTCGAGTATTACCACTGGGTGTTATAAGGAGGAGTAGGGGGTTGATTGACCGACAAGACGGACTGCAACAGCTTCCGGTGGACCTCGTATCCTTTTACTGAGTGTTTTCTTATTTTATATGTTTTATAAATTTTTTGCTCTCAAACTGAATTATGTTGAGTTATTGAGTGTTTAACTGATCTATATATTGTTTCACTGCCACTATGAGATTGCATGTTTTGGGATCGCTCACTGGGCTTTTAGCTCATTCTTTCCAATTTTGTTTTCCTTAGCAGGGTTTGAGAACGAGAGCCTCCAAGGATTGCACTATATTGTTTGTTTGGAGATTTTAAGCTTTTGTATTAGATGTTATTCTTGTATTTTGGGGTGTACCTAAGAAATTCTGAATGGTTAAACTTTTGTAACTATAATTGTATTTGGATGGTTGTGTTTCTCTAATGAAATTTTAGGGTTTAAACGTTGTGTTGGACTGAAGAGTATTTAAGTTATCTTGTTATTCGAAATATTTGCTCGCTTTTGAATTGAGGATTGTAGTGAGTCCCGACGAGAATTAGGCAGGCGGCCCGCCGATACCCTAGGGTTTGCTCTAGAGAGAAGTGGGGTCGTCCCATTAATAATATTTTCAAAGCTGAATTTTTGCAATAATAATTTTTCCCCTCATCACGTCAAATGAGTGGGTTATTTTTGTCTATCTAAAAAGCTTGTAATTGTAGGGATAAAATTTAACAGGACTTATGTCCATAAATATGTAATAATTATTATTATTATGTTAGGAATATTGATTTTTTAAAACATTATTTGTCATGAATGGTACTAAAAAAATGGAGTTGACTAATAGTTTTAGAGACAAAAAAAATTAAGAAAAAAATGAAAGTAGAGGTAAAGTGCAAAATGTGCTATATCTTAAGGGGATTTGCTGTAATTAACCCTTAGAAATATCAATGTTTTTTTGATATTTCTATTACATAACTTTATAGTTGACTAACGGTTTAGGGAATAAAATGAGAATAAAATAACATTAGGAGATAAAGTGCAAAATTGGTCAAATCTTAAGGGGAGTTGTTATAATTAACTCTTAAACTTATTTATAAATTGAGCTGGCGTACATGAATAGAACTTAAAAGTATAGTAATGAAGTTACATGATGATTCACCAATTCATATAAGAAATATAACAACCGTGAGACCATACAAGAATTCCAATTATACTCGTCCCTGGTCCTCTATTTGTACAAATAGATAGATATGATACTTTTACGGTTTTACCAACGCTAAATTAGTCATCACACACTTGAATATCACACTTCACTAGTTGCAGATTATCAGCTAAGTCAATTTGATAAGGGGATTGTAATGAATATGGATAGTTTTTGGGCTTCCAACAATAAACTATGGAGGCTCTTTGGAGCGATTTGTAAACTTTGAAGCCCAACTTTCTGTACAAGATGGATATGCAACGTACACGCAAGATGTTCAAATGCAGCCCAAAATCTTAGGCCCTCTTCTGAAATCTGATCCATTTTTACCTCCTAGTTGAGTGTCTGTTTTGATGTTCTCGGGTTTAGATAACTAATAGCTCGGTTGACAAGTGAAACTTTTTAGATATTGTGCAAAAACTACTCTGTATATCTTGTGGGGTTATAGAAAATTTTTTTGGATGTGTAAAAACTTTTCCAAAATTTTTTGCTTTTTCTTTTTCTTTTTTCTTTTCCTTTTCTTTTTTCCTTTTCCTTTTCCTTTTCCCTTTCCTTTTTCTTCCTGTCTCTTCCCCGGGCACCCGCCCTCCTCCCTTCTTCTTTTTTTTTTTTCCTTTCTTTCTTTCCTCCCTCTCCTCTCTCCCCACCTGCCACCCTCATCCCCCATTACTCTCCCTCCCCCTCCCCCCTCCCATGCCTCCACCTCCACCTCCTTCCAGCCTCCCTCTCCCCTCTCCCAGGGAGGGGAGAGGAGGCTGAGAGGGAGAAGAGGGAGGAGAATGAAGGAAGGAGGGTGTGAGGAAGGAAGGGAGGAAAACATAGAAAGAAGAAGAGTGAGGACAGTGTGAGGGGACGGGGATGTGGCTACACTCCACCAGACGTTATTCTTGACTTGCTTGTAAGAAAATAATGGTTGACTCCCACGCAAATATCAATTTGTCTTGCATATTTTCACATGCACTCGAATTCAGGGTCAAATAAGACTTTTTGCATTTTCTCGCATGGAGGCGACTCTCCTCTACTAGTATTCAAGTTCCTCACCTCCACCACCACTCCAACCCCAAGGAAAAAAAATCTCTGCCTCCGTGCAAAATTTAGAAATGTAATCCACCTTTGAAATGGATGGATAAAAGTAACCACAATAATTTAGGCATTTTATTTTTTATTTTTTTGCACTATTCAATTTATTATCATTATTATGATTTTTTTTATTATGTTGTTCTATTCCATTTCATTATCTTGTCCTACTATTTCCACTTTCTTTTGTTTCCAATCTTGTTGTGACATTAAGATCTTAACTAATAATATGCTAAAGTACTGGTTTATGGGAGCATTTGGACAGTAGTAATTAATTAAAGAACAAATGTGTAGAGCGGAGGAGGCTTGAAATGAAAACAAAGATACCAAATTATAAGACATACTATAGATAGTACAATCCATTAACTGTCACATGTCAAATAATGTATTGCATCATCAAGGTCCAAAAGCAATCTAGAGTCCGATGAATTAGATGGGACCAGATTTTCACAAATTTAAACAATTAAAGCTATTAGACCAAACAAAGAAAATATAAATTCAAATTAAGCACAAGAGAACAAGTCAATGGCAACTTATTACTAGGGTGAACAAAAGAATTACCAGAAAGATGAGAGTGAAAGATCTCAATTTGGCTTGGATGCATTACTTGTACATACAAGAATAAGTTGCCATTCACTTATTTGTTTTGCCGAAAAAAGAAAGAAAGAAAAAAGGAAAAATTACCCACTACTTTTCTGTTTTTTATCAGAGTTGTGATGATGAAATAATTGTGACATTAGTGTAATGGCTCCGTCAAATAATCTTTCTTGAACGGACGAGGTGTACATAAAGTTTTAGACACAGCGTCGTTTACCCTCACAAATCATTAGTGGTAGTAATGACCAATTCCTCAAGAAGATGGCAGGCAGGATGGTCCAGCAACGGGCTCAAGGAGCCCCAGGTGTGGAACAGACGCAGGGCAGCATCTGTCTGGTGAGGGTGGTGGTGCGCAGCAAACGCAGAGCAGGGCAGATCAGGGGTCGCAGAAAGCTCTGCATGCAGAAACAAATTATTATACCGAAACAGATCATGAAACAAGTCAAATTTTTTTTGTGCTTGAGCAGTTCTAATATATTGACAAAATTTTTGTTCTAGTAATTCTTAATTATGCATTTGATACCTCGGGTTGGTCTTGTTGCCTTACATGGCAACATCAGCATCAGGTGAGAACCATGGCGAAGACAATGAGGGATGGCCACAACACCCTTGCAGAAGAAGAAATTGAGCCATTATTGTTTGTACAGAACTATCAAGCTAAAGCTTTGATTTGGTATATTTTAGTCATAAACTCTGGGGACATATTTATAGGTCTGGACACCTAAAATGATGATGCACTTCCTTTCAAATAGTTTTGATTTTCTTCTATTTCTGTTCTAACTAAAATAATTAATGTACTCGTGTTTAAAATTTTGTAATTGTCAAAATCAAATACGTAATTGGAAGTAATAGTGCTGAATTTTCATTCATTTCGTTCAGATGCTCAGAGTCCTGATTCCTCCATTCGCTTGCCACCCTTGAGAAAGACTCCAAACAGTTGTTTGGCTGCTTTCACAAAGGGTATGATTTTTTTTTCTTTTTCTTTTTTTTTTGGTTGGGGGGGGGGGGGTAATAAAGGGTAAATGCATATAACCTGTGATTTTGTATAATACATTATGACCTCTAAAGTTTTAAAATGCGCACATAATCCCATATGTTTTATGTAAAATTGAAAATAGACAGAATATAATCAATTACAATGACTAGACCACACACGTTCTAAAAATAAAATGTGATAAAATCATAATATCCGTTTAGCTTACATGGTTTTGTATAAATATTTACCTTACCCTTATGGTTTTACGCATTTATCCTGTAATCCCATTGGTTTTGTATAAAAGTGGCTAATTTGTCATTTGATTTAACATTTAAATAAGGGTACTTGTTGTATTTCAACTAATGATGTTACATAGATTATTTTTTCGTTAAATTTTCAGTTTATATAAAACTATAGGGAATAATGAAGTTATTTTTGAAACGTTAGAAATTATATACAATAAATAAACATAGAGGATTATTAGTAATTTATCTTTAAAAACTGGGATGGATTCC
>VZDL01000049.1:0-69544 GCA_013103745.1 Gardenia jasminoides | reverse complement strand
CAAAATGTTGGCATACCGTTCAGTTACGTATTGCTCCCTATACACAAATGGAAGCTGTGGTTAGACAAGTCATTTGCAGTCATTCTTGCAGAATTTATTATGGGAATGTTGGTTAAATGGAATGTTACAATTGCTTGTTCTGATGCAGTGTTATGATTGCATTTCTTCCCTACATGTTCATTAACTTATCCATTTCATTTTCCTTTCCACTGCTACCCTTGTAAGCATGGCGATACTAAATGGCTCCATGTTCTTGTAGTCCCCATTCGCGTGTGCGTCTATATGACTTCTATCTTTGTTGGCGGTTCTTATGGCTGTATGTATTCATACAATGATTGAGTACACTTTATTGTTCATTCTTATTCTAACATATGCCTTAATGCAACCCTTGATATTTATTTTCTAGCTTCCTTTTCTTATTACTTTTCTTTTTGCTGTGGAATGAATTTGGAGTGCTGGCATGTGGGTTGTGAATCATATTGTGGGGGAACTACTTGCTGAAATTTTTTCTACATTCCTACTTTGGGATTTTAGCTTTCAATGAGATCATATCCATATGGCTCACGATCTTATCTGTATAAATTGAATTTGTTGTTATTATTTTGTGTGCTTCCTGCTCCCCTTGGGTATCGGTGGAGTGTAATGGAATTATCTTCTTGATCATCCTGTTAGTTTTGTGATTCAATTGGGGTATGCGCGGCGACCTCTGGTATTTTCTGTGTGGGGGCAAATCGATTATAAAAGTGAGGGGTGTGTATGTTATTTCCCTCTTACCTTCAATCGATCAAATAAAACTGCAGCATAGAGTTTCATACGATAAGTTAGTTGACAAAATTTATGAATATATGGGAGTGGACAAGAGGGATGTTCAAGCTTGGTATTGCTCAAGTCAATGAGTCTTGATGCAGCTCCATTTACACTACTTCCCAATAGTGGATGATGAAATATTGGAGGGATATACGATTTGTGAAAGTGACCTGGGAGATCAGGTATATTCACGAGAAATCTACATTGAAATGGGAGGAGAGGTATTTATTCCTCCACCCAAAGCGATTGAGCCGTGATGATTTTACGATTTCAGTAACATGCAGACAGCTGGGGGTGCGTCCCTCCTGGACAGAGCCGAGGCGGGATCCGCACAGCCACGTCTCTGCAGAGGAATATGTCAGGAAGCGGTTATGAGTGTGAGCAGATTTGTTGTGGTGTGGGAGGTATTTTGGAAGGCATTACACTGCATCTCAGCTTACACTCCGACTCCAGTAGCCTTGACTCAATGTCTACCTTGATGAGCCTACATCTCCATTCCAGCAATCTCTAAGTACATATCCTGGGAAATCCAGATTCAAAATTTTTTGCAGTGCGGAATGATGTTTTACAAGATACAGACACCATAATTCCACTTGGAACAATGGGGCCGATGAGGTTTGATGTAGAGGATCTGGAAGGTTCTCGGGGCCAACTGGCGACTTCAGAGATGATGAGACACTCGCTTGCTTATGTGGCCTGCCATGTGATTCACACTTGGTCGAGCGCCTTTGTTCAAACGACTTGATTACGTCTAGCAGAGCAATCGGTAACATGAGCAGGATACTTGTAATTGATTATTATGTTCTAAGAGGCTTGACATTTTTTGAGGAACAGGAACCTACTCCCAAATTACCCGATAGCCGTGGTGATAATGTAATTACACTAATTATTCCTATATACAGCGGAGTAAGAATATTTGTTTACATGAGATTTGAGAAAACAAGCGTGCTTCATTGAGAGAAGACCATGGTTATATGGTCCATCAAGCAAAATAGAGAGTTCGGGTTGTGAGGTAAGAGGATACTTGGGTGGCAGATACAAGAACCATGTGAATTGGCAGGCTGAGTACAAGTGCGGCCCAGTTCCTTCAGAGCACTTGAAAGAGACTCAGGACTATGGAGATTACCAGATGGATACCAAACACTTACCTTGGTACATTTGTCAGGCAACAATAATAAAAACTTGACTGACTTCATGTCAGGTTATTACCGAGTCATAGTCCGAGGAATGTTGAGGGCGATCTAGTTTCAAAGTTAAAACATAATATCTGCTATAAGACTGATTTTGAAGATTGACATCACCTACAAAAGCATTGAATTACGGTAGAAGGAAAGCTATTGATATTGTATTCGAGACATGGGATACAAATTTTTCTTTCCAGATACATACATGCACTTGCCTTGATCAAATCCGGAGATTACATTTGTTGCGATGGGTGCACCACCCAGATAGTAGTGACCGCCTCAAAACATTTAGGTATGTGTTTTGCCGCATTGGTTCTATTATGGCGTTCACCATGTACGAACCCGTGGTTTGGTAGCGGCACCCATGCGCATGGCGAAATTTTACAAGAGCAAACTCGATTTAGGTCGCATAAGATGCAAACAACCGAATACTGCCTATACTGGTGGATGAGGAGACAATCAGTAGGGCCGGGTTCATGTACGGTTATGATATCATGTCTTTGAAAGACCATTATTCTATGGTATATGGTCGGCACCAAGGTATCATCGACAGTATTAACCTACGACTCTTTGGATGGAGCGGTGGCTTTCCACGATTTTGCCTTCAACATATCGAAACAATCTGTGTCGTCATAAAGAATTACATCTTAAGAGATTGTGCTGGGCGTTAAGGAAAGCTCGAGACAGATGTGCAAATGGAGGGGATGGCGGGAGATGCAGCAAAATTTCTTGTGATCGCGATGGGGCGTGTTATCGAAATTGAAAGAGAATAGTGTCTTACTACGATGGATGTCCTCGTTGAGGTGTCTTACACCAATATGTCGAGTTATAATAATGTCCTTAAAGGTGCGACATCACATATGCCAATTCGATGCGTCGTAGATGTGACATTCTGGGACTATCGAACTATTTAGGCGGATGCAGTCATTGTGGTCATAGATTTCCCCTAAGAATATGGTGACATTTTAATGCCTCCTACTTGAAAAGCCAGGGGAATGCCTGGGTGGAGTATCATGCACCAATGCAGTGTATACAAAGGGTTTGTGACCAGGGTATTTGCATGGATGGCAAGGGGAAATCACGTAGACTATCAAGTGCGGAATGAATGCTCGTCAGGAAATTGGTGCATGTATAGGTTTACTGCGCTCTCAAGCTACTCTGTTTGTAGACACCTTCGAGGGGGGACAATCCAGAACATGCATGTAGATCCCGACTATTCTGTACCAAAACCTCGCGTTCCGGTATTCGAAATTTTTCAACCCTTTACGCATCCGGGATAATTAGGCGGATCACAGATCCCAGTGGGAGGCGCAACTGCAAGGTGATAGCAGCAGAGTCATTGCAAGAAAGGCAGGAAGGGCTCGAGCAAGAAGAATTCGTAACGAAATGGACGAGAGAGACCCGTAGGAACCGAGAAGGTGTACTAATTGTCATGAAAGGGGTCATAACAGAACAACAGGAGAAATTGTCCAAATTTTAGGTCGTGAATAGTAGTATGTGTTTTAAAGTATTCTCCTCATGCTGTCCTTTGTACCGTACCGGTCATTTGTTCTTTATGTTTTTATTTGCAGATTTTGTAATTCGTATGGTTGATATATTCGTTCATGTAACTTTATGGTATGTAAAATGTTGCTTAGTGTGTTAGTTTATATTTCTATATGGAAGGAAATGTGTTTGTTGGTAGGGAGTTTTACTAATATTATAGGGGAGGTTCTGCCGAAATTTTTATAAATGTAGTTCACGGAAAGGCCTTCCTAAATTTGAGAGCATATGTTACAATTTGTTTTTGACGTTTTCTATTTCGTTTTACTTTGTTCCATTTCTGTTCATGTCTTTATCATTTTATGACTGCTCCCATTCATTGAAACGAACCTAGTAACTGCCTAATAGTTTTGGTATTATTCCCATCAAAAAAGAAAGCAAGAGGGACAATGTAACAGTTTTGGTTTTTCTATTAAATATAGAGTCGGGGAATGTTTTAAAGGGCTTTTAATTGTTTACAGTGTTACAGGGGTGTTTAATTTGTAAGATTAGGTTTTATTGATTCTATGTTTTTTAAATACTGTAAACTTATTCAATAATTGTATATTTATAGATAGTTTAAATTTTTTTTATGGGAGGAGGTAGTTATGGCTGATACCCAATCGGCAATGGATGTGCACCCGGGCCGTGATTTGACCTGAGTGTGTACGGGACTGCCATAGGGCCATTCCATATTTCACGCGGTCATATACCGGTGATCAGCTCGTTGTCTCCGGTTCGATAAAAGCATTCAGGACCACGTGACCGATATTCGAAAGGTGTACTCCACTACATCCGCATGGGGATTCAGGGAGAGGCACTTCTATCTGGGCTACTCGATTTAGCGGATCATGCTTTGATCACCGGGTTTAGTGGAGATGGCACCGGAGACACACCTTTCATCTCCCCCGGGAAGAAAGGCTGACCTTACAGGATGTTGAGGTCAAGTATAGGGATACGCGATTGACGGACCACCGATTCTGGAGTGGAGGCTGCAGCAAGTAGAGGAGTGGAGTGGCATTTGTGAAGAGGAAACTTTTTTAGGATTTTTCCCGCAGACCTTAATCGACTGACTTTGATGGGCAGGTTGAGAGTTAGTTGTTGTCCTAGGGTGTTGGATAAGGACACATACGACAATGCTACTGACATTTGAGACATCTCGATAAAGGGCAACGCGATGTCTACATTTTATTGTCAAGTAGGTGGGTATTTATTCTGGGATAAGTCCAGGGAATAAACTTTCCACGATGTGGCTCCATCTGCTTCGAGATTTGAGACACTTGAGATGCAGGAGTGAGAGTCCACATGGCATTTCAGATCGGTCTCTATGCACCGCCACTCGGCCTGAGGTTACAGATATTACAGGACCGTTATTGTTTACGCAGGTGGACGGTAAGGCGCACTATGATGGATGTAGTTAGAAATTATTTTAATATATATTTACCTGGGGCCAATATAACCCCTTTTCAAGCTATATGAAGGCATTGGGAATGGATGCCGGTTATTGCTACGATCGAGTGCGGCCACTAGAGCGCTATCCCTGGCCTTATGGAGTTAGGTATAGTACTAATTGCATTACTTGCAATTCAACTTTGGAACCGTTGTTGCAAATGAGCTACTAACATTATTTATTTTTTTATCGATTTTGCAGGTGGGATGTTGGTCTCGACTTACATAGAGTTATGGTACATGTCTTGCCAGCTATTAGAGACTAGTTGACTGGCTTACGGCTTGTTGAGATACTTTTAGCAATACCCATGAATAGCATGCAATGTTATATAAATTATGCTTTCGTGTTATTCGACTGATCAATACATGTCGGTGAACGTTGATTCTAATATGGGGCGATGAAGTATTTAGTATTAATTGGTCCTTGCGGGCAGGAATCTTTTCAATATTTGTTGTACCAACAGTTTTGTACACTTTTATGATGTTGTGATGACGTATTTCTCTGTACTTTTGTCAGTTCGTTTGGCTCCCGTATTCAGAGGACATTCTTGCATCTCTCTTTGAGTATTGTATTGCAGGACGTGACATTTGGAGATCACCGCATTGTTACATCATCGCTCCTACAATTGGGAGGTTGTCCGCCCCACGTCTCCCCACGTCGAAGTTATCGCGGCAGTTCGGTTTAAAGCAGTTCGCGTCGACTCACCGACTGCGCGAGAATAATGTCGCGCTACATAAATTTAGTCACCGTGGGAAGAAGAATCAGGATTGGGGCATGGCACACGTGCATTATATTGATGCGTGGACACATCGGCATGGGATGGTGGCGGATGGCATTGTAGTTGATGATACTATTTATCCATCTGATGACTATTTTTGGTGGTATAGTTAGCGTGAGCGGTTTCTACGACATTATCAACCAAATGCGAGGCCGACATCCTCCTATTCTCGAGGGGGGTTTCCCCAGGCGATATGCAGGTAGAGTATCTTGTAAGTTTCACAACGTAATAATAATAGACACAAATTTTTAAATAACTTACATGATCAAACTCGTCAAGTATGACATTATCGTACTTACGCATTTCTTTCTATGCCATTCTCTGAACAGGTGGATGCTATGTTGCGCCTTCATTACATAGCATTAGATTCTGAGGCATTATAGAAGCGGGTGATGTGCATCATCTCCATGCAATCGGAGGTTTGTAGTCAGAGTTCCTGACAAGATATGTGAGGTGGAGCAGTTGCCTTGCGCCCGCCTCCACCTACCTTCTGTGTTACACACGCGCGGACATTCCATGCCATGTTGACCAGCGTATTGTGTATTGGTGGCTCAGCCCTAGGAATGTAGGTGGAGGCTAGCATGGTGGTGGTCGGCATCTAGGGTGTAGCCAGTCTGAGCACATCTTCCGAACCTTGAATCGGGCAGCATGGCTACCGAACACCATTGTGGTGGATCGACTGTGCTCACACCTCAGTCGCAGATCATGCGGGAGGGTACAACATCTAGGTTGTGACAGCTCTACTTCCCCCTAAAGCTAACCAAAGGGTTGGCGGGCTACCTGCCCAACTCTCGCCGGGACTCGAGCATTCAAAGATACTAACTTAAACAGGTAAAACCACCAATCATAGTAACATTAATATTAAAACTGTAAAGTGATGTTTAATTTTAAAGATTACAGTTATCCACTTAAAATACTTAAAATCCTCGAGCCATATTTTAATACATTTTCATAAGTCAAAAATATACATCACCAAAAGAATATATAAAACATTTCTGCATACTCGAAACAAAAGCCAAAAAAACAAGCACTAGCTCTATCTAGGTTTCTGGATTCTCGTCACCTGTTAAGGAAAATCAAACGGGAATGAGGGTGAGCTAAAAAGCTTGTGAGTTTCCAAAAGACATACACATGCATTTAAAATGGTAATATAATAAGCAATAATTTAAACACGTAGAAAAATTAAATTTAACACACAAGGAGGATCTGATTGGCTCTCGGAGACTAAATCCACATTTCACTGACGTTTAGAGTAGTCGACACTCCGTCGACTTTCGGTCAAGTAGCGACTCTTCGTGCCAACCTCAACCACTAAACTCCTCTGCCGGTTCCAGACGCCAAACACTTAAACATTTAGCGTTAACCACTCAAGAGGCCGCCAAGAGTGGTTGTATAACACTTTTCTTCTCCAACTTGTGATACAGCAAAACATTTAATTTACCAACTCTACTTAGAAGGGTAATAAAGTATACTACTCGGCTTTGGCGAGAGCTTTATCAGTTCAAATTTTCAAACCTGAAACACGCGTTCAATCAATGCATACAAGTCAAAGCAAGTAACACACATTGAAAACTCAACAAAGAAAGGGTCGAATCCAAGTTTTGATCAAATGAAAAATCAGCACTAAGCCTAAAATAATGAAAGAGAACGAGTAAGGTTTTTCCTAGTTCACCGGCCTAATTCATTTCAAGTGGAAGTAAGTTCGATAACTTTCTAATTTGAGCTGAAATTTTTGAAAAATCGTAACTTGAGTTGTACAAGTCCAAATTTTACAAACTTGGTACCGTTGGAAACCTCTTTAAAGGTTCTAAAACTTTGTAGAAGACACCAAGTTAAGATTCCGGACGGAATTTGCCCAGATTTTTGTTTAACCAGTTGCTTCAGTACTAAAACAGAACACCACAGGTTGGCCGACCAGACAACTTTGAAAATTCACCAAAAATTGTAGAAAATGAATTGACCTCTGAAATATTCAAAGTTTAAATTCCTATGTATGAAGTTTCAAATTCCACTGACGGCACTCAATTCTGATACTGGAGCAAAAATTTATAGCAGTTCAAACAGAGGGGGTTAAAATTTCTAAAATTTCTGTTTTCCAGTTTTGCAGGGCACAATTCTAGGGTTCATTTGAGTGACGAATTCTTGGTCAAAAATCACCAAATTTGGTACACTAATACTTCCATATATAGGATAGGTTCATACCAAAATTCAATCAAAAATTCGAATGGGAAGATAGTTTTCTACTTGCCCAAAATGAACTGAACAACAGTTGATCATTCCTGCAGATTTCACTCCCTTTCTTATCATTACCTCTAACACATCTAAACCACTTCCGATTGACCCCAATTTCGTACCTAAGATAGCATTAATCTTCCTAAGCCTAATGATGATAAAAAATGATAAATTCTTATATAAATTTTTTGGCATTAAATCATCCCAAAATTCGGCCAGCTTACTTCTTCAATTTTCCAGATTTTTGACCTCATCTTGACAGTCATTCTTACCACCGTTTTTAAAGTACTTGTTATGGTAGAAATAACTACTTCACACCCAAACTTTTAAGCATGAAGGATCATCCATAATTAGCCAAAAAGTAGCCACGAAAATCAAGATAAAAATCAGCCATCATAACCCCTATTTTCTTTCTTCTTCCACCCGATTTTCCCTTGAAGGTTTTTATCCCAAAATCAGCCCATAAATCCTTTACATAACCACACATTGCATCATTTTCATGCTAAGCAACAACCATACATGCATGTGGGAATCCAAGAGCCCACACAACAATTTAAACCAACAAAATCAACTCAAGGAAGCTTAGCCAATACAAATTCATAAACAACACAAGTCAAGGTTCTATCAACTTTTCAACAACCCAAATCCTATCATCATGCTTGGAATTTTCAAGAATGTACAAGGATGAAGTTTCTAAGGTTTTACCTCCTCTTAGATGATGGCAAAAACACCAAGAAAATGCAAGCTTTAAGCACCCAAGACTCCCTCCTCAAAGCTCCTTGCTCAAACTCCAAGCTAGTGCCAAGATTGGTGCAAGATTTTTGAGGATTTTAGTGAGGAAATGGAGAAGAATTTGATGGAAATACAAGAGGAAGAAAGGGGAGGGCTGGTCGGATGAGAGGGGAGAGAGATGAGAAGGTTTTTGAGCAATTTTGAAGAGTTAAATGGGAAAAGAAAGACAAGACACAAATCTTGTCTTATAACCCCAAAAGTCAACACTACAATAGTAAACTTAATTAGCAATTTGGAGGGAAAAATAATTGTCTCATTTGGCTTGAGATTAAGGAGCAAATCTCGATTAGGAGAGGGGAAAGAAAAGAAAAATTTTAAGTGATCTGGAGGAAATTAGTTGGAAGAAATAGTGGCTAGTTAAAATTTTAGATTTGAGGAGGTTAATCCAATTCTTAATCAAGGTTTCAAAACCCTAGTTGATCACCTTCAATAACCCAATATCAGTCATTTCACTTCTAACCTACCAATGATCATCCGTATTCTCCTTCACTAATTCACTCACAGTCCGAGTTTATCTCGAAAAACGTGTTTTCACATTTTTCACTAATAGACGCTATGGGGCGATATTAAAAGCTAAATTAAGGCTAAAATTCAACGAGAAATTATAGATGAGGTAAAATTGAATTTCATGAGATAAATAAATGAATAAATAAAATAAAATTTTCCATTTAAATTTTTGAAAACAAAAATTAACTCAATAATAAGATTAAAATTAATAAAGGAATAATTAAACGAATTAATGGAGATAATAATAGTAATAATATCTAAATTAATAAATTTTGAGGCCTTCACATTCTCCCCTCCTTAAAAGAATTTTGTCCTCAAAATTCTCACCTTGTTGGACGAATAATTCTGGATATTTCTTTTGTATTTCCTCTTCCACTTCCCAAGTTGCTTCCTCGACATCATGGTTTCTCCATAGGATTTTAACCAAAGGAATTTTCTTCATCCTCAAGTCCTTTATTTCTCGATCGAGAATCTTTACAGGCCTTTCCTCATACGAGAGTGTTTCATCCATTTCAATCTCATCTAACTATAACACATGATTCGGGTCTGGGTGATACTTCTTAAATATCGAGACATGAAAGACGTTGTGAATCTTCGACATACTGGCGGGTAGATTCAATTGATAAGCCACTTTTCCAACCCGTTTAAGAATCTCAAACGGTCCAACGTACCTCGGTTTCAATTCCTTTCCTTTTTTTAGACACTACTCCAACCTTTACTGGCTTTACCCGCAAGAAAACTTTATCACCTATTTCAAATTCCAAATCCTTTCTCCTATTATCCGCGTAGCTCTTTTGTCGATTTTGAGCCGTTTGAAGCCTTTCTCTAACCAACTTCACTTTCTCATAGGCTTCTTCAATCCAGGGTATAGCGGTCGGGTTAAGAACCTTTCTCTCTCCCACTTCGTCCCAATGAATCGGTGATCGACACCTTCTCCCATAGAGTGCCTCATAGGGTGCCATTTGAATTGAGGCATGATAACTGTTATTGTATGCAAACTCGACTAGGGTCATGTACTGGCTCCAACTTTCTCCAAAATCCACTATACAAGATCTCAACATGTCCTCTAGAGTCTAAATTGTCCTCTAAGACTGACCATCTGTCTGAGGATGATAGGCTGTGCTCAACTTCAACTTAGTTCCTAAAGTTTCTTGCTTCTTCTACCAAAACCTCGATACGAACCTAGGGTCTCGGTCGGAAACAATACTCACTGGAATCCCATGTAGCCTTACTATCTCATCCAAATAAAGTTTGACCAATTTCTTCAAAGGATACTTCATATTCACTGGTAGGAAGTGAGCAGACTTAGTGAGTCGGTCAACTACTACCCATACGGCATCATGTCCCTTTTGACTCCTTGGCAGACCAGTGACGAAATCCATACTAATATGCTCCCATTTCCATTCGGGGATTTCTAAAGGTTGTAGAAGTCCTGAAGGTTTTTGGTGTTCAGCTTTAACCTGTTGACAAGTAAGACAGGTCTGCACATATTTGGCTACATCTTTCTTCATTCCATCCCACCAGTACAATTCTTTCAAATCTTGATACATCTTATTATTCCCAGGATGGATGGTATACTTGGACCGATGTGCTTCTTCCAAAATCTCTTTCTTTGATACCTCATCGTTCGGCATTACTATCCTTTCTCGGAATCTCAATATACCTTCTGGTCTTGTCTTAAGGTCCTGGGTCTCCCCTTTCTGAACTTTATCCAAGAATTTCTGCACCACGGGATCTTTCGACTGTGCTTCCTTGATCCGTCCCAATAATGGAGACCTTAACTCCACATTCCCAAAAATGACCTTTTGTGTCTCTAAACAAGGTTTCCACTCATTCACTTGCTCCAACATTTCTCATTCTTTCACTATTAACCCCACTACTTGAGCCTTACGACTTAACGCATCAGCCACAACATTTGCCTTTCTAGGGTGATACTTTATTGAGCAATCATAGTCCTCTAGAAACTCTACCCATCTCCTTTGCCTTAAATTCAATTCCTTTTGAGAAAACAAATATTTTAGACTCTTATGGTCCGTGAACACCTCAAAAGTCACCCCGTACAAATAATGCCTCTACTTCTTCAAAGCAAAAATAACCGCCGCCAACTCTAAGTCATGTGTTGGGTAGTTCTGTTCATGGGGTTTCAACTTCCTAGAAGCATATGCTATGACTTTTTTATTTTGCATCAGAACACAACCTAATCCATCCTTAGAGGCATCTGAATAAACCACGAATCCTTCTTTGCCATCAGGTAAGGTCAAAATTGGCGCCTCAGTTAACCGCTTTTTCAACTCTTGAAACCTCTCTTCACACATAGGGCTCCAAATGAATTTTTCATGTTTCCTAGTCAAGTCGGTCAAAGGCCCAGTAATTCTTAAGAAATCCTGAATGAACCGATGATAGTAACCAGCTAACCCTAAGAAATTTCTGACCTCGGTAGGGTTCTCAAGTCTCTTCCAATAAGTAATAGCTTCCACTTTAACTGGGTCAACTGCAATTCCGTTCTTGGAAATTTTATGCCCTAGAAAAGTTACCTTCTCCAACCAAAATTCACACTTACTAAACTTAGCAAACAACTTGTGCTCTCGGAGGGTTTGTAATACAATCTTCAAGTGTTCGACGTGATCCTCTTGGGTTTTGGAATACACAAGTATATCATCAATGAAAATTACAACAAATCGATCCAAGTAGGGCTTGAATACGCGTTGCATTAAATCCATGAATGCGGCCGGAGCATTAGTCAACCCAAAGGGCATTACTACAAACTCATAATGCTTATACCTTGAATTGAAAGCCATTTTCGGTACATCCTCTTTCCTAATTCTTAACTGGTAGTACCCCTGTCTAAGATCTAACTTGGAGAATACCATTGATCCTTGTAACTGATCAAATAACTCGTCAATGAGTGGTAAGGGATACTTGTTCTTAATTGTCACGTCATTCAACCCCCGATAGTCTATACACAGCCTTAGACTACCATCTTTCTTTTTGACAAACAACACCGGCGCTCCCCATGGAGAATCGCTTTCCCTAATAAATCCCCGCTCCAATAAGTCTTGTAGCTGTAACTTCAACTCTTTAAGTTCGGCCGGAGCCATTCTATAAGAAGTCTTGGAAACTGGTGCCGTACCAGGTACTGGATCAATCTTAAACTCTACTGCCCACTCAAGAGGCAAAGACTCCAATTCCTCGGAAAATATATCGGGAAAGTCCCTAACAATCGGCACGTCTTCCGATTTCACCTTATCCTTTGGAAGGTTTATAAGAAACGCCAAATACCCTTGAGCTCCCCTACTTAGAAGTTTTCTAGACCTAATCCCGGAAATAAGAGTTGATGAAGCTAATCTTCCCTTAACATCCAACCTCAAAGTTGCTTCCCCCGGAATACAAAATTCCACTACTTTCAACCTACAGTCCACTTTGGCCTGGTGTTTGGCTAAACAATCCATCCTAATGATCACATCATACCCCTTAATGTCCAAACTCACCAAATCAACCTTTAACTTTCTCTCTCCAATTCACACTTCACAGTCTTTATACACCAAACTAGTAATTAGACTTTTATTCCCCGTTGGTGTTCTAACCTCTAGGTCAAAGGGTAGCCTAACAGGTTTTATATCTATACCACAGATAAATGCAGGATTAACAAATGAATGCGATGCACCAGGATCAATTAAAACTCTAGCTAAGCGGTGAAAGATGAGAATGGTACCTTCGACCACTTCAGTCGAGTCAGGTACTTCTTGATGATCCAGGGCATATACTCGAGCTGGCACTCTCGTTCTATTCCCCACCGCACTAGCTTGACTCTGGTTCGACCTCTGGGTCCCACTTCGCTCTTGGAGTTGGGGACAGACAGATATCTGGTGTTCGGAGTTACCACACCTCAAACACTTTCCTTGTTTCTTCTAACATTCATTGGCGGTGTGGTTTGGCGTCCCACAGTATCCACAGGTAAGACAGGAGTTGGAGGCCTGACTCCCTTGTGGAGCACTTCTTGTTGGCCATCTACCACTAACGGACCCTCGAGATGTCCCTCCTCGGGAAAGGTTCCCCTTGAAGCTCCTGAGGCGCTAGCCCCACTCGAGCCTCTCCCAAACTTGGAAGGTGGAACATTTAAATCCATAGGGCCCCGACTACCAGAAGGGGCACCCCTCTTTCTAGCATGAAAAGTCTTCAACAGAGCCTTGGCAGTCTCGATCCTCTGGGCCTTTTCTATGGCCTCACTAAAGCTGTTAATCTGAGCTGTTGCCAACCCCTCTTGGATCTCTAAGTTCAAACCCTGGACGAAGCGTCTAATTCTTCTTTGCTCTGTGGCCACCAATTCTGGGGCAAACTTAGAAAGCTTAGTGAACTGCGCCTCATAGTCCGCGACGCTTAAGAGACCCTAACGACACTTAATGAAATCATCTTTCCTCTTTTCTTGTACCATAGGAGGGAGAAATTTGGCGTAGAACTCCCGAGTAAAATTCTCTCAAGTCCTAGGAGTTTGGTCCCTATCTCACTTGGCCCTAACCATGTTCTACCAAGACCTGGCCGCTTCCTCAAACTGAAAAGCGGCAAAAGATACTCGCCTCTCCTCCATATAATTTAAAGTACTGAAAATATCCGTAATACGGTCCAGCCACCCCTCGGTGGCCTCTGGATTGGATCCCCCAAAGAACTTGAGCGGGGCGAACTTTTGAAAGCGTTCTAAAGCCCTGTCTTTACCACCCACGTGGCCCCTAGGTTGATTCACTGGCCCCTGACCTTATTGGTCCACTAGATGAGCCAAGATGCCCGTCATTTGATTTATAGTTGTCGCCACTTGTTCTCCAAAGTCTACCCCTTGTCCTTGACCTAATCCCCGTCCTTGACCTTGGTCAACGTCCTTGACCCTCGGTCGTCACCCTCATTTTGGGGTTGTCTTGCCCTGCACCCTCGTCCTCGACCTCTATCTCGGCCTCGGCCTCGTCTACCGTCCATGTTTTCTATATTAGGTAGACATAATTAAATACAAATGTAAAATAAAATAATATATATAATAGTACGAAACAAGATGAAATAAGATACGGGGAAAATATAACGGAATAACACGAATTGAAATAAACAATTTAACAAATTAAATTGTGAAACAAACAAGAAAATTTTCTAAAATTATCCAAATTTTCATACATATAACCCGTGGGAGTCAAGTACACTATGGTGGCATGTTTACTACAAAAGAGTACACAAAAGTTGCTTTCACGGCTAATTTACCACACAAAGTACAATAATGAAAGCAGTAAGTAAACATGCACCCACAGGGATGAGAATCTTTCTAGTAGTTCCTTCTTACAAAAAGGGTTAACAAAATCCTAAGACTTTAGTATTACTACCCTAATCCTCAAGAAGTCCACGGGAGGGTCTCCTTGACGGGTCCTTCCTTCCTGAGGCTTCGACCTCGTGGTCGCCCCTCTTCAGTACAAGAGGCTCCTCCACCTCTGAGTCCTCCCCTAATGGCTCCTCGAAAGCAAGATTAACTTGCAGCCGCGGCATCATCCATAGTACGTTAGTCCCAATCCTGCTTGTCCACCCGAACCTCTCCTAGCTGGCTTGTTCTGAACCTCCTGGATCACGAGCAGTCCTAGTCCTATCACACTCCTCATCGATTCAGGTCTCTAGTAGCTCGACTCGAGCCTCTAAATCTCGAATCCGACCCTGACGGTAGTTCATGACATCCATTGCAGCCGCTATCTCTTCTTGAAGATCCCTATTAGTATCAAGCAACTCCTTACGCTCATCATCAATGGATAACACCACAGCATTAGGATAGGAGTATCTCCTCCTACACGCACAACCTCCTCTTCCCCGACGTGGAGTAAACAGAAGCCGGGTCCCATTATCCCCCATCACCTTATACCGAACGGGCCTAACTGGTGATCCGTGACCATTAGTATCCTGTCCGTTAGCTCCTGAGCACCACTCACCGCCATACCTACAAACAATCCAGAACTTAAGTTAGAAATTTCAAAATTTCAACTTTACTAAAATATCAACTTAAAGTACAAGAAACCATTCTAAAAAGAAATTTTAAAATTTTCTTTTATAGACCTCTAACCTAGGCTTTAATACCACCTGTGACAACCCTACTTCCCTAAGCAACTAAAGGTTGGGGTCAGCCCAACCTAACTCTCACGGGACTCGAGCATTCAAAGATACTAACTTAAACAGGTAAAACCACCAACCATAGTAACATTAATATTAAAACTGTAAAGTGATATTTAATCTTAAAGATTATAGTTATCCACTCAAAATACGTAAAATCCTCGAGCCATATTTTAATACATTTTCATAAGTCTAAAATATACATCACCAAAAGAATATACAAAATATTTCTGCATACTCGAGACAAAAGCCAAAAAAACAAGCACTAGCCCTATCTAGGTTTCTGAATTCTCGTCACCTGTTAAGAAAAATCAAACGGGAACGGGGGTGAGCTAAAAAGTTCTTGAATTTCCAAAATACATGCACATGCATTTAAAATGGTAATATAATAAGCAATAATTTAAACACGTAGAAAAATTAAATTTAACACACAAGGAGGATACGGTGGCTCTCAGGAGCCTAAATCCATATTTCACGAATGTTTAGAGTAGTCGACACTCCGTCGACTTTCCAGTCCAAGTAGACGACTCTTCACGCCAACCTCCAACCACTAAACTCCCCCTACCGGGCCCGCACGTCAAACACTTAAACATTTAAGCAGTTAACCACTTAAGGGATGCGGCCAAAAATGGTTGTATAACACTTTTCTTCTCCAACTCGTGATGCAGGCAAAACATTTAATTTACCAACTCTACTTAGAAGGGAGTAATAAAGTATACTCTCCTTTAAGCGAGAGGCTTAACAGTTTCAAATTTTCAAGCACGAAACACTTTCAATCAATGCATACAGTCAAAGCAAGTAACACACATTGAAAATTCACCGACAAAGTAGGGGTCGGAATCCAAGTTTTGATCAAATGAAAAATCAGCACTTCGCCCTAAAATAATGAAAAGAGAACGGAAATGAGTTTTCCTAGTTCACCAGCCTAATTCATTTCAAGTGGAAGTAAGTTTGATAACTTTCTAATTTGAGCTGAAATTTTTGAAAAATCGTAACTTGAGTTGTACAAGTCCAAATTTTGCAAACTTTGTACCTTTGGAAACCTATTTAAAGGTTCTAAAACTTTGTAGAAGACACCAAGTTAAGATTCCAGACGGAATTTGCCCAGATTTTCGTTTAACCAGTTGCTTCAGTACTAAAACAGAACACCACAGGTTGGCCGATCAGACAACTTTGAAAATTCACCAAAAATTGTAGAAAATGAATTGACCTCTGAAATTTTCACAGCTTAAATTTCTATGTATGAAGTTTCAAATTCCATTGACGGCACTCAATTCCGATACTGGAGCAAAAATTTATAGCAGTTCAAACAGAGGGGGTTAAAATTTCTGAAATTTCTGTTTTCTAGTTTTGCAGGGCACAATTCTATTTGAGTGACGAATTCTTGGTCAAAAACCACCAAATTTGGTACACTAATACTTCCATATATAGGATAGGTTCATACCAAAATTCAATCAAAAATTCGAATGGGAAGATAGTTTTCTACTTGCCCAAAATGAACTGAACAACAGTTGATCATTCCTGCAGATTTCACTCCCTTTCTTATCATTACCTCTAACACATCTAAACCACTTCCGATTGACCCCAATTTCGTACCTAAGCTAGCATTAACCTTCCTAAGCCTAATGATGATAAAAAATGATGAAGTCTTATATAAATTTTTTGGCATTAAATCATCCCAAAATTCGGCCAGCTTACTTCTTCAATTTTCCAGATTTTTGACCTCATCTTGACACTCATTCTTACCACCGTTTTTAAAGTACTTGTTATGGGAGAAATAACTACTTCACACCCAAACTTTTAAGCATGAAGGATCATCCATAATTAGCCAAAATGTAGCCACGAAAATCAAGATAAAAATCAGCCATCATAACCCCTATTTTCTTTCTTCTTCCACCCGATTTTCCCTTGAAGGTTTTTATCCCAAAATCAGCCCATAAATCCTTTACACAACCACACATTGCATCATTTTCATGCTAAGCAACAACCATACATGCTAGTGGGAATCCAAGAGCCCACACAACAATTTAAACCAACAAAATCAACTCAAGGAAGTTTAGCCAATACAAATTCATAAACAAAACAAGTCAAGGTTCTATCAACCTTTCAACAACCCAAATCCTATCATCATGCTTGGAATTTTCAAGAATGTACAAGGATGAAGTCTCTAAGGTTTTACCACTTCTTAGATGATGGCAAAAACCCAAAGAAAATGCAAGTTTTAAGTACCCAAGACTCCCTCCTCAAAGCTCCTTGCTCAAACTCCAAGCTAGTGCCAAGATTGGTGCAAGATTGTTGAGGATTTTAGTGAGGAAATGGAGAAGAATGTGATGGAAATATAAGAGGAAGAAAGGGGAGGGCTGGTCGGATGAGAGTGGAGAGAGATGAGAAGGTTTTTGAGCAATTTTGAAGAGTTAAATGGGAAAAGAAAGACAAGACACAAGTCTTGTCTTATAACCCCAAAAGTCAACACTACAATAGTAAACTTAATTAGCAATTTGGAGGGAAAAATAATTGTCTCATTTGGCTTGAGATTAAGGAGCAAATCTCGATTAGGAGAGGGGAAACAAAAGAAAATTTTAAGTGAACTGGAGGAAATTAGTTGGAAGAAACAGTGGCTAGTTAAAATTTTAGATTTGAGGAGGTTAATCCAATTCTTAGTCAAGGTTTCAAAACCCTAGTTGATCACCTTCAATAACCCAATATCAGTCATTTCACTTCTAACTTACCAATGATCATCCGTATTCTCCTTCACTAATTCACTCACAGTCCAAGTTTATCTCGAAAAACGTGTTTTCACATTTTTCACTAATAGACGTTATGGGGCGATATTAAAAGGTAAATTAAGGCTAAAATTCAATGAGAAATTATAGATGAGGTAAAATTGAATTTCATGAGATAAATAAATAAATAAATAAAATGAATTTTTTCATTTAAATTTTTGAAGACAAAAATTAACTCAATAATAAGATTAAAATTAATAAAGGAATAGTTAAACGAATTAATGGAGGTAATAATAGTAATAATATCTAAATTAATAAATTTTGAGACCTTCACATAGGTCACCGCTGACGTTTCAAGAGGTTACACCTATGGAGAACCTAGAATATGGAACTTCTAGTCAACAGGATGGAGGTCCTGAACAGTTGGGGACTCATACTGAGGATTTGTATGATTAGCAGGACGCATATGAGTCACACACATCTCAAGTGACTCCAGTTGTGCAAAACTTGCCGCGTAGAGGAGTTAGGACGTGTAGACGTAGAGAGTGTGGTACTGGTAGACATCTTGGAGGACATTGAACCTTGTGTTGATTGATTAGTTTTTTTCCCATTACTTCAAAGCTAGGAATATATATTTTTCGTTTGCAAGCCCCTAAAGTTAGTCGACCACGACAGTTTTAAGATACCAGTTGTTGCGCTGACCTCGAATAGGTTAGAATCACTGGTCCAAAATTCTACAAGCTAGCCACACCTACAGTAAAAATGATTAGTGAATTAGCTAAAATTATGGATCACTTATAGTACTATTAAAATGAAGTTGCAAAAAAATTCTTAATTTTTACAAATATCTTGTTCATCGATGCATCGTATACTAACATTAATAGGAATCTGCATGTAATATTAAGTCGGGTTGAGAATTAATGTATTTTCAACCCTACCGTTTCACAAAATAACCAAAAAACCTTACAAATATGTAATCAACCAAGGTTTTCAAGTTAAATGAAAACAGCTGATAATGACGATATGATTTATGTTTCAAACATTTAATATGTGCTTCATCCTAAACCAGAAATTAATTGTATTTTGCCCATACTCCGATAATGATAACCCTAACTTTTATATTATTTAAATTACACAATTCACTTAAATAATAAACAAGCTGTCTACAAATTTTCAATACCCGAACGGGAAAAATAATATGTCATACTAATAATTCAGATTTAAATGATAAAATATCTATTAATATGAAAAAATTCAACAACCCAAATGTGTTTAAATCTCGCATGCAAAATATTTAGTTCTGATACAGATAAAGTATTATGTAATTTGAAAATATAAAAGTTCTAATATAAGCAAATTACGTTCAACAGCTTAAAAAACATATGCTAGTCAATATTTTTACGATGAAATGAATAGTCTATGATTAAAAAACACTTTACATGAGGGAATATACAGTTCAAGTTTTAGGGTTTATAGTTTTAGGGTTGAAGGGTTCTAGGGTTTCGGGTTCTAGGGTTTACGCCTTTAGGGTTGTAGGGCTCAATAGTTTGGGGTTTATGATTTTAGGGTTTATGGCTTTAGGGTCGTAGGGTTTAGGGATTAGGGTTTACGGTTCAGGGTTTAGGATTTCGGGTTCAGGGTTTAGGGTTTCAAGTTCAGGGTTTAGGGTTTACGATTTTAGGGTTAGGGTTAAAGGGTTTATGGTTTACGGTTTACTTCATTAGGGTTTTAGGGTTTGAAGGTTTAGGCTTTACGGTTCATAATCTTTAGGGTTTACGGAGCTCAATTTTTTATTACGGTTTAGGGTTGGGAGTTTGGGTATTACGCATTTGGGGTCGTAAGTAGTATATAAATCGAAATCTGTGTTGGAATGGAACAAAAATTTTATAGTAATAGTATCAAATTGCCTAAGGTCTGTACCGAAGAAAAGGAAAAATATCAGAACATGGTTTCACGGTTATTGCAGTTGCAAATGTAATGATGATGTCTTCTAGTGATACTTCTCAGTATCAGATATTTTTGTCTTATGCTTGAGAAATGCAGTTTTGGACTTTATGTTATCCCTCATGTTTGAATCAGAATAAATTTGGTTCCTAAAGAACTTTT
This sequence comes from Gardenia jasminoides, assembly GCA_013103745.1. Classification (NCBI taxonomy): domain Eukaryota; kingdom Viridiplantae; phylum Streptophyta; class Magnoliopsida; order Gentianales; family Rubiaceae; genus Gardenia; species Gardenia jasminoides. The sequence continues at coordinate 49,318 of VZDL01000049.1, read as the reverse complement.
ATGAAAAATTCCTCTTGTGCTTTCTTTTTTTTCCTATCCATTTACAACTTGATGTTCCCACAATAAAATTTAAAGTAACTATGGAGATATTTAAAGAAAGTTAAGGGGAGATGAGAGAGTAGTGGTGAGAGAGAATGTATCCACAGTTTTACAAAGGTAACTCCCACGTAAATGTGGTGATCCAAGTATGTTCATCATCTCCTATAAAATTGGAAATTCTAGAGCTAGAGATGCTTGAGTTGCATGGCAATGAGAATCTAAAAGTTGTGGAGGCAAAGCATCATGAGCAAATAAGTGAAGAATCCAAGTCATTGTGTATCTACTTGAAGTCATCCCCGAGACCAAAGAGCACCACAGTTTGTCCGTTTAAAAACTACTCCATCTATGAAAGCTATCAGGATCATATGGAGCAAGCCATGAAAAGAATTGAAAATTTTCATCCTCCTTAAGCAAATGATGCTTTACGGTTTCTCCATTTCTGCTTTACTTATTTTTGTAATTTTAATCTTTTTGTGTCTTGTTGAATAAGTAGGTTCAGTTGAAATGATCAATTTTTCCTGTATTAGGTCGCCACCATTTAGGCTTGCCCACGTAAACTGGGCACGTCTAAGGACGGACAATCTCGCTTGCGGTCAAAAGCGTCTCCACTGGTTAGACGTGCCCACGCCAACAGGACACGCCAAAGAATAGCAATTTTCGCTAATGGTCAGAAGTAGGGAGGCATAGCGCGTCACATGGGCATGCCTAAGGAATGGAATTTTAATCTATGGCCGTTAGCTTTTCACTTATGCGTTCCATGCCAAATGGTCACGCTTTAAAGACCAATGGTTAAACTTGACGTCGGCATGCTTAGTTATGCGCTGCCATAACTTAAGTGGATCACCAAAAAAAAAAAATTTCCTTTCCCCTTCCACTCTCAGAGGTTCTTATTTCAAAAAAAACAAAAACAAAACCCTGAACCCCTTTCTTTCCTTTCTTTCTTCTTCCTTCTTCTTCTTCATTCTTCTTCCTTATTTCTTTTTCCAAAGCCCAGAACTGTTTCTTATTTATTATTGCACAAGCTCGACACCTATCAATTTTTTCTAAAACCTCAAAATCTAGAAACTTAAGAAACTATAATATTTCAAATGCCAAATGTTGGTGGGTCAAAAAATAGCAAAGTAAAAGATGTTTACTACTGGCGAATTAGTTGTGACCATTACGATTATTGGATTTTTGGCCACACAACCAATACATTTGAGGGTGAAATTTATTTCGATCTTAGTAAACAGGATTTTTTTTAAACTAATTTTTGGTCAATGAACTCGCATTAATGGAAATTAGTTTTCAGAACTCGCATTCTGTTAATGCGAGTTTCAGGGAACTCGCATTCACAGAATGCGAGTTCAAGATGAATTTAAAATATTAAAATTCAGGAACTCGCATTCGAAAAATACGAATTTCATGGAACTCGCATTCTGAATGTGAGTTTAGGATGAATTTAAAAAATTAAAATTGCGGAACTCGCATTTTGGGAATGCGAGTTCTCTGAAACTCGCATTCACAGAATGCAAGTTCCAAAAATTTGTTTTTTTTTTTAAAACGTCTTTTTCCAGTGAACTCGCATTTGCAAAATGCGAGTTTACTGGAACTCGCATTTTGCAAATGCGAACATCACTGGCAGGAAATCTAACCCCAAATCACCCTATTTGTAAAAAAAAATTAAAAATCATCACATTTCTAGAAATTTCTCTGATTAAGTTTCTTTTTGGGAACATAAGAGGTGTCTCTCGTGCACAAATTTGCAAAGACTGAACAATTGATTCATCAATATTCTATTGATTTGGTTACTTTATGTGAACCTAAAAAATGTCATTGGTAGATATACAGTTTATAAGATTGAAGTTAAATATGCATTGCATTTTGTTCAATAAGGAGGGTTTTATTTGGGTTCTTTATAAATCATCCTTTTTATGTGACTCCATGGGGGAACTGGTTCAGCAATTGTCCTTACGAATCAACTTTCAATTTTTTTTTGTTTCTCCAATTGTTTTTTCATTTGTTCATGCCCAAGTGCACTAATCAAGAAAGAGTAGATTTATTTACCAAAAAAAAAAAAAAAAAAGAAAGAGTAGATTTAGGGCAGGGCCTTCTGCTAGACAACCCGGTACGTTCTGCTTGGTATATTGTCGGTGGTTTTAACGTGATTGTAGCTGAGACGGAAAAGAGAGAAGGATTGCCATTTGGACGGTTGAGGGATTGGATTTTATTTCCTTTATGTCTATGGCTAGAGTCTATGATGCTAGGTATACTGGTTCCAAGTTCACTTGGTGCAACAATAGACATGGTTGGGGGCATATTTGGAAGCAGCTTGATAGGATGCTTATAAATGATGATGCTTCTAATTTGGGAATTACTTTTGCCGTTCAGCATCTCAGTAGAGACCCCTCCGATCATGCCCCTTTATTATTGTCTGCTACAACAAAGTTAGATAATAAACCAAAGCCATTTCATTTTCTCAATTTTTGGACCACTAAACCTGAGTTGCAGCATAATTGGAATGGTAGTTTTCCTATTCGACTTTGAGCTTCTTGCAGCCTAGGTAGTGTTAGGTTGGCATTACGGACTTAATGGGAGAAACCTTTGAGATATTTTTGATTAGTTTATGTAATTTTAATAACAAGGTTATTTCAAGAGTTACACATGATAGACTACCTTGTTTGCTTTCGGAAATTATTTCATTGCATCAAAGTGGTTTTGTTAAGGGGAGGCAGATTATTGATAATTTTCTTCTGGCTCAACAATTGTTAGCTAACAGTAGAAAGTTACAGGGTTTTCATGCTAGATCTTTCTCAGTGAAATGCCTTGGCTGTCGTCTTTATTAGGGGAGGAGGAAGAAAAGTTGTTTTTCGAAAACTTGAAAATTTGATTGCTAGGAGAGTTTTACCATGGAAAGAGAGACTGTTATCTCATGGGGGAAGGCTTGTTTTGATAAAAAATGTTTTGTCCTCAATGCCTATCCACATTCTTGCTGCTCTGGTTCCTCTTAAAACGGTTCTCAATATGTTGGAGAAAATATTTGTAAATTTTTTGTGGGGTACTTTCTGACTTTGGTTCACTTTTTCATTGGATTAGGTGGCATTCTCTTTGTAGGCCTTATATAGAAGGGGAAGCAGGTGTTAGAGCTTTGCTGATGTTTTTGATGCCTTTTCATTGAAATTGTGCTGGTCTTTTCGACGAGAAGAATCTCTTTGGGCAACTTTTATGTTTTGAATCTATTTGCCTGATTCTTATCCTTGTCAAGCTGATTTTCAGCCTGGTCATTCTCTTATTTGATGAAGAATGGTTAGGATTCAAACTATTGCTGAAAAACATATTCAATGTGTCCTACAAAATGGTGCAGTGGATCTTTAGCATGAGAATTGGACGGCATCTGGTCCTTTATGTCATCAAGTGGAAATTTTTGGTGTTCATGTAATAGCTGATTTTGTTCTACATGGTCATTGGAATCTTTCAATGCTGCATCAATGGCTTCCTAATAATTGTGTTAATGAGGTATTATGGATTTCTCCTCCTAATGTTAATTCCAGTCAAGCTAATAGGATGGTGTGGACTTTAAATAATTTGGGTGATTTCTCTATTTCTTCAGCATATAATTTGGTTCGTCAGGTCTCCAATGTTTTCGTGTTTTCTTCTAATTTATGGTTGTCTTGTTTGCATTTGAAGATTTCATTTTTTATGTTCAGAATGGCATATAGATTACAAGTGATGGATGGTGCAGTGATCTGGTGTTTCTGGTCCTTCAAAGTGTGTATTTTGCTTGAATTCAGGGCTGGATACCACCACGGTGATTTTGGAGCCTTCTGATCATTCGGTCTGATACCAAGTGGGAGTAGTGGAAGATATACTCGTTAAAGTTGGTGAATTTTATTTTCCTATACATTTTCTTGTCCTAGATATGGAGCAAGACATTAGTATGACTATAATTTTTAGATAATTGGTAGCTGGAGGGGTGGTAATCAATGTGCCAAAAGGAAAACTGACTGTAAATGTAGGTACTAATGCAAAAGATTCCAAACTTTAGAATGCCCATCTTTTGATGAATCTTGGACCAAGTCAATGCTATTGGTACCGCTAGTGCTATTGTAGTTAAAGCATAAAATTTTAAAGATCTAGTGGATCATAAGATTGCATTAAAAGGAAAACATTGAGTTGGGTAATTTTGTTACCAAACCATTATCATCTCATTTTGGTCAAAATAATTTTCCTATGAATTGCTTATCTTCTTTAAGTGATGCAGAATTTGAGAAAATACCTAGGGTGATACGTGAGTGCAGCTGTGATAAATTGGATTCTGGTGGGTCTCAAACTTGTTATTTGAAATGTTTTATCCACCATGACTCCGTCTAGTTATGTCTAGCTGAAAATGTTAAACTTGGCACTCATCAGAAGGCAACCTAATTTCTTCTATTATTTTTGATTAATTTTTTATTTTTCTTTTATTTTCATGTTTTATGCATGGTTAATGTTAATTTTGTGTTTTTGTAGGTTCAAAGAAGAAAAGGATGACTCATGCTTATGTATTTCATGGAAACATGGAGGGTAATGAGAGATTGCCAATTTTTATATATAGACACACACACACACATATATATATATATAAACACACACATCTATATATATATATAGATCCGCGCAATGTCCGGACTCATTTTCGGTGCCAGTCTTGTGCATTGGAAAAACAAAAGTGGGCGTTCAGTTTCCAGTAGAAGACTAGCGTGACAACTAGTCTAAAGACCGGCGCCAGTTTTCCTCGTTTTTAATGAAGAAAATTGTGCCTCTTCATTCTTTCTTTCTTTCTTTCTGTCCCGCAGCTCTCTCTACCTCCTGATTTTAAATCGTCTTCTCGCACGAATTTCTCACATAAATCACCATTCACATCAACCATCCACATATCATCTTCTTGTAGATTGGAGCATGAAAATCAACATAGTTTGGAGTGTTGTGAAGAAAATTGCAGCAAACCCTACACTTGCAATTCTCATGAATTGGGCCAAATTTCTTCTCCAAATCAGAGGGCTTTGGTGTACGGTGGAATGGAAATGTGACAAGTGAAGGGCATAAGACTGCGACTACCGAGATCAACCGCTCTACTATCAATTGGATTGCTTATCACCATCCAGCTGCCACCAAGACAGTTGAGACAACTAAGGAGGAGGAGGAGGAGATCAGACAGTTGGAGGCGGGTCTGTCTCAACAGCCGTCCGGACCTTCTATTCGTGATTTTATTGCACACGGTGTTTGAGAAGGTCTGTGGTACACGTGAGTCCATGGAGTGCTTGGAGGGACGTGCCACAAGCATTGAGGAGGAGTTAGCTTCTTGGCATCCTTATCGGGAGAGTCCCTCTTAATTTCTTCCTTTCTGTTGTTTTATTAAATTTTGATAATCTACCTAAAAGCAGGCAAAATTTATCATTTAGATAGTATAGGAACTAGTAAGTTCAATTCAAAAAAAAAAAGAGGTAAATTTCATTCAAAAGTAAGTAAGTTTGTTTAAATGAAAATGTAAATTTTCATTGATGATTATAACTTAATAATTTAGAAGGTATACTTACTAGATTTCTTAGTAAACTTACCATTAGTAATATTAATTATTTTAATGCAATATTAGAAAGGACACTAAAAAATTTAATTTGTTGCTAAAGCTAGTAAAACTTTCTATTGCAAATTATTCATTAGCATTATCACAACTTGTGTTACTGTTGCAACGTGGTTTGTGTTCTCAAATGACTAAATTATATCTTTTTTGCAAATTGTGCTCAACATAATGGGCAGTTTCTTTGTTCCTTGGTACAAAGCAACTAGAGCTCATTTTTGTTTTGGTTTAGATGATATTTTCTCCAATTTGTTTTTCTATTTTCTGGCATGATAGAGTTGGGAGCCAAATTAATGGTTTTGACTGTTGAGGCAGGTCCAGTATGGTCTAGCTTGAAGTTCTCGTAAAAGCATTCCACCTGTGAACTCACAAGTTTACGGGAACAAATTAGCTGATAAAAGAATTACCTGGCATTTGCCATCTTATATTTGTGACAGGCAAGGTGTGACGACTCCACTTCTCCCTAGGGCGAACCCTAGGGTATCAGAGGGCCGCTTGCCCAACTCTCGTCAGAACTCACTCGCTCGAATAACTAATAACACTTCGAAAGTGAACGTAATTAACTATTCCAATCCAAACCACAAATAATAACATTACTAAATTCAACTTACAACTCAAATTCTCAAATTACAGTTCAATGTACTTAAGGTACAACCACCATTCCATCTTACAGGCCCAAATACACCAAAAATCTAACAATCTATGATTACAAATGGTACAAGAAATAATCCAGCCAATCACGCTAAGATAGATCACAACACATACTTTCCTTTGCCTCGAGCCCTGTGGGGAAAATAAAGTATTTTGGGGTGAGTTAGAAACTCAGTGAATGTCCAGTAAAAACAAGAAATTCATGGACCTTTGAATTAAATGTCACTTTGTAAAATATTTGAGTCTTTAAACAATCATTCCATCAACACTTAATTTAACAAACAACATACAGTAAAAAATAATTTAGTAAACATTTAGTTCAATTATTGAAAGGATACAGTGTCCTCCAAGAGCAGTTGCAGTCCGTCTTGTCAATCAATCACCCTCCTACTCCACCTTATAACACCCAGTGGTAATACTCGAGTATACCGTACAGTGCCCTAAGTTACCAACCTACCCGACCGAGTCCACTTTTGCCTCGAATAGGCCGATAACGAAGGGGGAAAGGCCTTATTCAGCCAATGTGTTAAAGTACACATGGCCTACAGTCATGCACAGATAATATACAAACAATGGAATAATAGACAGTTAAACAATATATTGACAGTTAGGTCGAGTGCGATAAAGTACACACTCGCCTAGGAACAAGTATTTAACACTTATGAGATCAAGTAACATTAGATATTAATCACATAAGCATGTAATTCACATAACACACAAGGAACACTCACAAACTCATTTCTTTGCAAATATGAGTCGAGTAACTCAGTTCACAAGTCATTTTCACATAGTAGTAAAATATTTGATTTAAAATGGATTTGAACACTCACAAAACTCTTCATAAATTGTTTCACTTGTAAAAGCATTTTACTTGGAAGTAGTGGTAAATCACTTCCTTATAATTACTAGCAAATCATTTCAACAAAACATTCATTTGCGAACAATAGTAAGATTTTTCATTTAGAAAGAGGTTGGAACACTCACCTTGATTCAATTAAACGAGTAAGCAAAGAAGAAGCCTAAACTTCATTAGTTGGTTCACCCTCGGCAAGGTTTTGGCTACCTGAGCCAAAGTTCAACTATCAAATACTAGCCAAAATATCTAAAACTCAATACCTTAGCTCAACTACTTAAAACCACCAAAACCTCACTACCACAGTTTCTTGTTCGGACCATATCTAAGGTTACACTCATCGAAATTAAGCAAGGCTTATGGCTATGGAAACTTGACTCGGAGTACTACAGTTCACTAGAAAACTTCGCTTTCAAATTCATTTTGCAATATAGGTCAAATCAAGTCGTAATATTCAGTAGTAGTCAAAGCACGGTGTTATCAGTTTTGAAAACAAGCCAACTTCCCGAAATTTCTGCGACTTGTAGAAAATGAACTAGTACATGAATTTTATACCATTGGAAAGCTCTTGAAGTCTAGTTTCAAATGCCACTAACGTCACTTGATTTTGACTCCCGAGCAAGGAATTACAGTCATTTGAAAAATAAGGTATAAAGCTGCCTGAAAGCTATTTTTCTAGGTTTGTAAAGCTACTTTGTGGACACCATTTGGTCAACGAATTCTTATGGGAAAAATGCCAAATTTTGTACACTTATTCGTCCATATATAGGCTAGGTTTTTACCAAAATTCAGTCAAAAACTCATATGGGAAGTCAAAGTTCTAGACGACAAAATTCGCTCCCTGTTTTGAAACAAATTTGCCCAAAATTACATGTTTACCCAAAATTAGTGAAAACACAACTTTTCACCATTAAAAATTCATAACTTCACTCCATTCAAACATGTACTCATAAATAAACATAATACACATTTATTTAGGCAAAATCTCACCAAGAAATATCGTAAAATTTTGAAATCAAGTATCAAAACATTCCAAGTGAGGTTCGGCCAGCTCTCACTCTTTTCCTTCGAAATTTTCAACAATAAATGCTACTTTCTAACCATAAAATACACTCATCTCATACACGACAAACACAACCATAATCAAGTCCTCAAGTCTGCTACCTAAAAGTTACCTCAAGTCCGCTACCTATGTTGGGAATTCAAGAGCCCAACTCAAATGCTTCATACATAAGCATTCTTAGCAAAATAACCAATAAATCTAACAAATCTACCACTAATAAAGTTAAAGCTAAGAGCTTGAAGGAGTATACCTCAAGATCTTTTCAGATCAAGGAAGATTTGATGGAGCTCCACCCACAGATGATGTTCTAAACTTCAATACCTCGAGATCCTCCAAGCTAAGCCAAGATCTAGCTTGATCCTTGGTGTTTTCCCCTACAAGTTTCAAGGCCAAGAAGAAAGAAGCAAGATGAAACTTTCCCCCTCTTTCTTTCTCTCTCTCACTCACGGCTCTCTCTCACTTTCTCATTCTCACTCTCGGCTGCTACAAGAATGGAGGAGAAACAGAAATCAAACCTTCAATGGAGTCTTGAAGCTTCAAGGAAGTTGAGGAAGAAGAAATTGAAGAAGCAAAAATGGCAAACTTTCTCTCCTCCCTCTCTCTAACTCTCGGCCTCTCTCTCTCTCTTTGTCTCCAAAAAGTGGCTGAAAATAACAAGGGAACAAGAAGGCATAAAAGGTGGCTTTTTATAGACAAAAAGCTTGGCTTACCTTAATTCGTGGAAAAGTGGTCAAATGACCACTTTATGTCGCGTCGACGCGCGACACTCTAACTTTCACTGGTTTATTTCATTTCTACACTATCCAACCTTAAATATATATCTGTAATATCTCTACATATGCTCGGTTTCATCTTAAAGTCACTATTCATACTTCGGAACAAAAATTAGATGCTTAAACTGGTCGAAACCAAACACTGGCAAATAATTCTCGAAAAATCATCTAAATTAGAAAATAATAATTGAAAACATAAATTCACTAATATTTAGGTCAATAACCATAATAAAATATTGTTATGCATATTTAAATAAATTAAAATTTTGGGCCGAAACCAAACACCGGCAAATAATTCTCGAAAAATCATCTAAATTAGAAAATAATAATTCAAAACATAAATTCACTAATATTTAGGTCAATAGCCATAATAAAATATTGTTATGCATATTTAAATAAATTAAAATTTTGGGCCCTCACACAAGGTGGCAGCATCTCTAGATCTTGAATTAAGTCTCAAAATTTTTTAATTTAGAATAATTTTATATTCCATCCTAGTGTTTCTAAATTAATTATTTCTTATTGTCAATCTCACCACCATAGGTTGGTTGAGATCCTATCACAAAAAGAAGGGGTGGGGGAAGGGTTGGAGGTTGGGAAGCCATGGTCAAATATTTCTAGAACAAATTGGGATAATTCTTAGGCCCCGTTTGATATCTCAATTCTGCATTTAAATTTAATGGAATTAGATTTTTGTGCTTGATAACTAAAAATAGAACATCTGAATTAATTCAATGACATAGAAAAATATAAAACTTGTTCTTAAAATAACTGATAACCTATTTAGTTATCAATTAATGTAACTTGCATTCAAATGTAATAAATTGAATATTTAACAATTCAGTCATTTAACTGATTCAAAATTTAGATTTCAAATTTCAAATTTTAAATTTATCAAATGCACAGTCTTCAAAGATATCTGTTCATTGATTGCGCAATAATGTTTGGCCACAATCCAACAGATAAAAAGTTCTTGGACAGGGGTAATAATTTCAATTCACCCCTTTACTTGCCAACTACAGAATACAAATGATTATTTAAAAATTAACAGATGATATGTAACGTACGCCAGGCTTCCAATCAGCTGGAATCACATTTTGAGCCACAAGGCTTTGTTTCGATTCAACTTGTGTCAGCCTGATGGAAAAGGGAGCATTTGTCCCCTCTGGTACGTCGTACTTGTATGTTGCACCAAACACTTGCTGCATCGGAAACCACTGGTTCAATCCTGCTGGTTGGATCTCCGCAGAAGCAACGTCTCCATCACCATTTTCATATTCAATTGCAGTAGAAAAGTAGGATTGCTTGGAACCAGAGTCGACAGTGAACACAATGTTCTGATTAGGATAGTTGCATGGCACCCTTTACATTTGCATGAATTAATCCCGAAAATTAATTCAGTAACAATATATTCATAGTACTAAAAAAATTGTGTCCGATTTTATCCCTGAAATTTACTAGCAAAAACTTTTCTGTAAGTCTACTATTTGCTCACCTTTGATACTCAACGTTTATTCTACCAAGTTTGCGCAAAGCATCGGCCTGGCCTGGCTTTGCTAAGTAACCAAAGGCAGTTGAACTGAAATCAAAGTGAACAGGATCATTGTTGCAGTCACCGGGACACTCATCTGTGATTGTTATGGTGACTGGAGAACCAGAGCATGCACCATAGACGCTTGCACTGCATAGCACCTGAAATTGCATGCACATGTAATTTAAAACCAAGAAACCATCCTGGGTATGGTTAGCCAGCTCAAATATCAAGTATGTATTCTATAAAAATAAAATAAAATAAAATTATAGGCTGCTCTTGATTGCTGCAAATTTTCCTAAATACTAACTTACCAAAATCAGCAAATGCTACTTTTGAATGGGTTATATATCAACTGTTTTGCCAATTGAAAAATCTAAAATTTAGACCTAAAGGAAAAAAACGAAGGCATGATATAATTAAGAAAAACTGAATTCGTGAAATTAAAATGAAAAATTAGGTGAGTTAATCGCATAAAAATACCGTAACATGATTTAAGCTGCCAGTGATAAGCATTAGATAAGTGACCTATACAAGCCAACAAAAACATGTAAAGTAAGCACTTACCGCATAGCAAGTGCCGCAACCTTTGCCCTGTTTAAATAGGGCTTGGTTTCCGGCAGCTATCTTGCTCGAGAAAGGTGGCTGAGCAATATCATTTTGATTTCCAAATCCACATGCTCCCCCTGCATTGAATCAAGAGAATAATAAATGGAATCTCATAGAAATACATATTGTGTCTTAGTTTGATAATATTTGTTACGCATTAAGAGCAATACTGTAAAATGATTGCAATATCTTAATCGGCTATCTTCGTTCGTATTTTCTCACAACTTTTTTTTTGTTTTTTTTTGGGGTGTGTTGGATGGTTACTTATCTTCGAATAAAATTATATGAGCTGCAGACTTTTTTCCACTAAAGTGACAAGTAGTTGTGTGTCTTGTACAAGCGCATACCATTCCCTTCATAAAATGTTGCCACTGCGGGTGAATAATCATCTAGAGTTACATTAAGTGACGTAACACTTCTGCAAGAACAAAAACTGGACAAAAATGACATGATAATGAAGAAGGCAGACAAAAAACAATTTTTGAGAGCCATGCGGAGTATTCGTTACTGTAAAACCAACAGAATAAGCAAGTATATATACACATATTTTCTGTTTGGTGCTATGCTTGGTATCAAGTGTTTATATAGAAATTAATCTAGCCACTCTTAAATTCGGATGAAGGATTTAAGACATTGCCATACAGGAATGTTAAAAGCCATAGCTTGTAAATTGTAATACATGAAGATGGGATTTATTTTCTGTTTGGACTACGCTGCGTATCAAGTGCTTATATAAAGTAATCTAGTCACTCTTGAATTCGGATGAAGATACTCAAGGATATAAAACCTTGCCATACAGGAATCTTAAAAGCCATAGCTTATAACTTGTAATACATGGGATATATTTACTATTTGGTGCTATATTGCGTATCAAGTGCTTATATAGAAAATAATCTGGTCAGTCTTGAATTCGTATGAACATACTCAAGTATATAAGACCTTGCCATACAGGAATTTTAAAAGCCACAAGTTGTAACTTGTAAACATGAGCATTGGATATATCTTCTGTTTGGTACTATGCTGCTTATCAAGTGCTCATACAGAAATTATGGATAATTTCACAAACCCTCCTGAGGTTTGTGAAAATTGCAGATAGTATCTTGAGGTTTAAAAAATTACAAAAACCTCCCTCAAGAAATAGGTTGGGTCTTACTTTGCTTATGTAAGCAAAAAATTTCCATAGATAATCCTAAAATGCCCTTAGATGATTATCCTTTACAAAAACAAAACTCCTTAATAACTTTAAATTCAAATCACTACTCACATACTTTGAAAAAGTTATCTAATAAGTTTGTTTCTATCCGCTCAAAAAAAAAAAAAAATTGATACCTACATGACCTCCTCCCTTGCCTCCAATAAAAGGGATACTAATTGAATAAAAATTCATTTAAGAATCTATTTATAGAGGAAACTAGACATTTTTTCTTTACTCCCAAATTTCCAAATTACTGCTATATTGAGTAAGATTGGATTGAGGTAATATGGGTAGTTGTGACAACATTGAATATCATTCCTCTCGCTCTTTTTTTTTTTTTTGACTTTTTAGATGGATTTATTGAATTTAATTTAGAATTTCATTACTTCCCTTCATAGAGAGTTTAAATTCAATATTAGATGAAGTTCCTCTTTATCATTTTACACCATAAGAGAGATATGTGTAATTTTTCAAAATTGAAGGGTACTGCTTGAAATTATCATAAACCTTAGGGAAGGTTTGTGAAATTATCACTAGAAATAATGTAGTGAATTCGGATGAACATACTCAAGGATGTAAAACCTTGCCATAGAGGAATTTTAAAAGCCATAGGTTGTAACTTGTAATATATGAACATGGGATATATTTTCTGTTCGGTACTATGCTGCAGAGTCAAGTGCTTCTATAGAAATTAATCTAGTCACTCTTGAAATCGAATGAACATACTCAAGGACATAAAATCTTTCCATATAGGATTTTTAAAAGCCACAGGTTGTAACTTGTGACACATGAACATGGGATATATCTTCCGTTTGGTACTGTGCTACAGAGTCAAGTGCTTATATAGAAATTAATCTAATCACTCTTGAATTCAGATGAACATACTCAAGGATATAAAACCAAGCCATTTACGAATTTTAGAAGGCATAGGTTGTAACTTATAATACTTGAAGATGGGATATAACACCTTGATATCATGTACCTGGTCTTGGTGGCTGAAGCAATTGAAATTTTAAATTGAAAGTGTTGAATCACTTAGCTAATGGCTAGTAGAAAATATGTCCTCCAATTTAATGCTTTATAAATTTGGTTGGCTAGAAAATAATACTAAATGGTTTTAACATCCCAAATCAACATCATAAAAGCTGCTTTTATTGTACTGTAATCTAAATAAACACACAAAAATAGTTTATCTACTAACTTTCAACCAATATATAAGATGGTGAGTATATATGTTGATGTTATAGTAATCCATCAATACCAATACTAAGCCATTTCTGGAATCAAATGACTGCAAATGCTTAGACAACCAAGAACGAAAGGAATATGTGAGAAGACGTGTGACTTTTGTGCAAGCATAACACGATTGTGTGCGTCTGTGTGCTCGTGTTGTGTCTGTCTCAGTATGTATAAAACTTGCTGAAGAAATATACGGTGGGTGGTGGTTCGCAGGGGTGTGAATATAGGTGTCAAAATGTGTGATTTGGGTATATTTGGGTAAATTATAATTGGGTAATGGGTATAATTGAATCAACCCATTTATACCCATTTAAAATAAATGGATATAAATAGGTACCTATTTATACCCATTTAATAAATGGGTATGGGTATACCCAAGTAACCCAACTACCCATTTATGATTTGTTTGAAATATTATTTATTTTTTTAAAGATTTTTCACATAGTGTTTGACAATAAATAATGGCATTTTATTGTTATTACATAGGTAAAAAATTTAAATTTATCTCCTTATCACTCACTAAAATTTTGAATAAAATGTGTATTTATTTTTAAATGGGTTAAATGGGTGAGTCAAATCAACCCATTACCCATCAACTAAATGGGTATAAATGGGTACGCATTTATATCCATTTAAAATTAATGGGTTGATTTGCGTAAATTATTAATGGGTTGGGTTTGGGTGAGCCAATATAAATGGGTTGTGATTGACACCTATAAGTGTGAAGTTAGATGTAGCAATTTGTTTAGATACAGCCTAGACTATAGAACCCAAAATTTCCAAAAAAAAAATTATATAGGAGAAAAATTTAATGATACCAATGTATATGGGGATAGAGAGGAAAGAAAATTTACACACATACAAATATCTGTGGGAGAAAGAAGAATAATATCAATAATATATCAATAGTCACACTCTCAAATTTCACTCTTCTCAATTGACAACAATAATAAGGCTCCCTATTTATAAATTGGATGATTGATAAACAAGTATTACAAAATACTGATACTAAAAACCTAATACTACCATAACTTAACTCTATTAGGATTATCAAAAATCTAACTTGACTAAAATACTGCTAAATAATAATATAGAAACTTCTATTTTTGAACCTTGATTTAATATGCTAAGAATACCTCCCTTAAATCAAACTCTCTGGAATTGGGTCCAACACAATCACGATTAATATTTCCCTTGCAAATTTATCCAACATCATAAACTGTTCTTGTCGCACAATTTCATGTCAATTCACAGACAACTCATCACTTTATAATTTTAATAATCACAATTCAATTGATAGAATTCTTTCTCAATCTTTGTCACAATCTCGAATCAATCTAACGATTCTCACGGACCAATTTTTTGGTCTCCAATCTTCGTCAACTGGATACTCCATGACTAATTTTGTGGTCTAATTCAATCATCTAACTTCTTCTAAGAAAATCTTATGTTCTAACTCTGATAGTGGAGAACATCCACAACTAACCTTGTAGTCGGATCAATTTTTCAATGTTCATAGCTACCATAGGATCAAACTCTTGAACCTAGCCCTCTGATACTAGATGTAGAACCTAAAAATTTCACAAAAAAATTATATAGGAGACAAAATTAATGAAACCAATGTATATGGGGATAGAGAGGAGAGGCAATTTACACACATACAAGTATGTATGGGAGAAAGGGGAATAATATCAATAATATATCAATAATCACACTAATAACCAAATTTTACTCTTCTCAATTGATAACAATAATAAGACTCCCTATTTATAAATTAGATGACTTGGTAGACAAGTATTACAATCACAAGAAATTTTCTAATTAAATACTAATTCCAAAATACTAATACTACAATAACTTAACTCTATTAGGATTACTAAAAAGCTAACTTGACTAAAACATTGCTAAATAATAATATAAAAACTTCTATTTTTGAGCCTTGATTTAATATGCCAACATAGACAAATATAAAATTTTGGGTAGGTAATTTCAATATTATACTTTTGATGGCTATCTTTTATTTTTCCAAATTATTATAATTACAACTCTATGCATTTTATATATTAGAATTAGACTAGGCTTCGGTATCCCGAGTGTACCGCAAGGTGCCCATATTTGATTATTATTTTTGTAACATTTTGCAAACTAATAGGAAATATAAGAAATGATATATGATGTTTTGTGGACATCTACTTCTGCCAATAAAAATAGGCTCATGCATGTATTATGTTTCATTAGTGCTTTCCTATAAATTTTCTGCTATCGATGCAAATAATTTAGAAATTCTAGTAAACTTGATCAAGTATGTAGTAGTACATCTCTTGTTCTTTACATTCCTTTTTTTTTTTCGCTGTTTATTGGAATAAGTATTTGTATAAGGTATAATATAAAGCACATTGATAACGCAACATGATTCTCCAAATTTATGGGCTTAGTTGCTCTCAGTAATAGGTTGTGCAACTGGCGTTTAATTTGTCCTTTTTTCACTTAAAATCACCTGGAACGCCCAGAAGAAGTGCAAGTTCTGTCGCATATAACATCCAAAATAGGTGCAAAAGCATACACTAATGTGTTGACAATTGTCCTAAGTACTGGCACTAAAACAAAAATGCTACAGTTAAAATAAATCATCTAAGATGCTTTATGCTTTAATAATTCCAACGCAGGGAAAGGATTTGGATGCGTAATGTGCTGCGAAAAGAGCATCGGCAACCATCAATCAATATCCCAATGCATCTCATCCAATTGATTCAACGTCAGAGTTTTTAACTCCCAAACCAAGAGTCAAGGCGAATTTGCGACCACAGGAACTTTTTAAGTTCCTTATTGAGCTGTAGGTTGAGGGATCGATCTTGTAGTTCCCATCGACCCCTTTAAATGATGAAATTCAAGAACAATTGATGAAATTGCAGCAACTCTTTCACTTATATATATATACATATATATATATATATATATATATATATGAGAGAGAGAGAGAGAGAGAGAGAGAGAGAAATTATAAAGCAAGTTGAAACTGGTAATAAATCAAGCATTAAAATTTCTTTCAAAAGCGAAAACTGAACTCGATTGTAAGTACACAAGTCCCATAATAAAGAACTAAACAATAAAAGGGAGAAAAAGGTGAACATATCTGTTGCTTTTACCAATGCCTTTCCAGAGAGTCTGCAAGAAGTAATAATAAGAAACTGAGTCAGCCATTGAGTGAAAAGAGAGAAAATTTTTAACCAAATTACTATGCGCTGGTGTTGAAGACTGCCAGAGATTATGAAGATTTGCGGGTTAATTGATATCTGATTATGGCTTGATTGAAATCTATTTGTGCTCCTTATTGAAATTTCTTAACCAAATTACTATGCGCCGTCAAACTCATGGATTGTAGCACCGAAGTACAAGTTAAATTCAGCATCGAATATTGGAAAACACAAATGTCTTAAACCAACCAATTTCATCTAAACAATTGGAGTTTTTAAATTTTTCCATAGCAAACCAACCGATTCAATGAAAGTGCACCATTTGCTAAGCATCAGTAAACACTTGAGAAATCCTACAGGTTGCACTAAGTTCTATATTTTTTATTTTTATTATCTCCACATGATGAGCTAGTAAAAAAATGAAATATAACTGATAAAACACCAAGTATCTATCTGGCAACCTTTTTTCACATACTGCTTCCACTTTTTTCAACCACAAAATAGATTTTAAAGAAAAAAAGATGACAATCTGCATCTCATGACAAAATAACGTTACAGAAAACTCATGGGATAAAAATGAAAATAAAAATAAAAGAAAACGCACTTTGGTTAAGAAACCATCCAAAAGTATTTTTATAAATCAGTAAATCAGAAGAATAGCTCAGCAAAATAAGTAAAAAGGAGAATATGTACATAACAAAAGTTCAATTGCAGTAGAAATTATGTCTATTTCATATGAAAAAAAAATTTTGGTTTGTCACTTTTTTCCTCAATTAAATTTTAAAAAAATGAAAAGGCTGAACAAACTTAAAATTCCTCTGTGCAACAAGTTCCCACTAAATTTGTAGCATTATGTATTATAAAGTTATTGCTAATACTTTTTTCCTCATTCTTCAGGTAGACATATATTTTAGCAAGGCCAAGAATCTAAGTTAACTAAAGATTTTGTAACTTTTAGAAGATTTTTCAGTTCTTCGCGTGATAATTAGTAGAAGACAAGAACTTCAGAAAATTGACATATAGGAAGATATCTTCACTAAGCCAAATATTATTTGAAGGCAACTGGATGACCAAGCTTATTCAAACATCCCCTATGCATTGTCAATCAACTGGTCTGGTATGAACAGGTGATACCTTTGAGTGCTCTATTCTTCCAATATCTATTTATTGCTGCTATATATTCCCTGCAAGAGTATCGGCTGTATACAAAAAATATAAGAAAAATCACTGAGTATTATTTATATGCTCCAAAAAGACTATTTCATTTCAACACAGGACCATACTAATATTAATGAATAATGAATTTGTGAGTACAAATCATATCAATTTGTTTCAAACATTAAAAAGTAACAGGGAAAAACAAATATTAAAAGAATGGAGAAGAGTAAAAGAAAATCTAGCAAAGGCACTTACAAATGCAACATCATGATCTCAATTGAATGGATGATTCTGCTCTTTATTGAATAAACAAGCTAGGGGAGGAGTTCCTTTTTCATCCTTTCTTAATTTAAAAATCAAGGTAAGACATTTCATACAACCATAAATTTTATTTTAGAAAATTACAGGGGTATAGCCTTATCATTCATCTAATCATCTTGGCAAAATTAGAGGAAACTCAAGTTTAAGCAACCCATTCTGAAACATGCAAGACATGGACCCCAAAAAAAAAAAAATGAAATCAACAACCGTAGGTGTATTAACTAAAATTCAGATTAGGTAAAAACAAAGTTAGAGATTGAAAATTAGAGATAACAACGACTGAAAATTTGAAATCCAAGGAGAATGAGTTACCTCGAAATTTAAATTAATAACGATGTAGATTCTTTCAACATTTTCTAATAATTCACTCCTGAAAAAAAAAATCGAAGGTAAGACCGCACACAATACAGTTGTAAAAGTGGAAAATGCAACTCTTTTTCTTCTAAAGTGATTCTAGGAAAGAAAATTAAAGTGCAACAAGACCCAGTCAAAATCAGTGAAACAAATCAAACAAAATAATCATGTGCTTAAGAAAAACCAAGAGATAATCTTTAGCATAAAACACAGGGGACACGATTAGTGGAAACACACGCCAAGATCATGTATCAAATGTTTATTGTAAAAGACTAAACCTGTAAAATAACAAAATAGAACGATAGTGAGGCATCATAAACGTATATAGCTAAAACAAATTTCTATTCTCAAAGAGAACAAAGGCTGTAGTACAGTCAAGACAATATGTAGATGAGTGTTTGATGGGAAATTCCATTTTTAAATAAAAGAACTTTCTCAACAAACTTCTACATACATCCTCATTGTACAGTAATTGTACAAATTACTTTTTCCCTACTACAGTAGTAAAAGGAGTAAAGAATAGTAATTACAAAGATCAATAAACCCTTAAAAGGACTTGCATAGCAAAGCAACCAAAACATAAATGAAATTTGGCAGAATGTGGCAAGAAGGACTAACTTAATAGCCAAATTTTTGTGAAACACCAAGCAAAATCAGAATCTATACAAAAGAGGAAAAACAATAGAGGGTGCAAGTTTCTGAATTTTCATGCCTCAGCATACCAGATTACTTTAGACTACACCAAACCACTAAGCTGCAAAATAAAAGTGAGAAAAATTTTAAGAAATAGAAGGAATTACTTCACAGGCAACAGCCGAAGAATGCATAAAGCGAACTGCAAAACACAAAACAATAAACAGGAGAAAATTACAAAAACATAAAACACTAGATACCATCATATAAAAGTGCAAAAAAGAAAAGATAAAAACATTAAAAATGGCGTTCAAAAAATCTTTACAACTCCCCAAGTGAATTAAGAATTGGAAGCAGACGTATGCCCGTGTAACATCTGTTGTCACGAGCACTTATGCCCAGCGCCCGCTCTCTTCTTCTGAATTTACACTTCAGGACTCGACATTCACGTCAAATGCCAAAATACCATACGCGGGTATATATCTCGAATGCCGTTTTAAGATGACGCCTCATGACTACAAAGCACGTGTTCCATGTGAGCCCTCCCTCCTACAGGACTGGCTCTGCAGCAAGGATCACCAAGTGTGCATTGGCAAAACGACAGGTTAGAGAATCATAAGAGTTAAGTGATGTGAAACCATGTCACCTACTTGGGTCCCACAGATCCTGCAAGTAACCGTGCCTCCATAAGTGCCTTTATTTTCATACCCGACTCTGTGCAAGGAGTAATCAGTGCTCAAATTCCACAATTGTGCATGTCTCCACTGCTTCCGAGTGGGTAAAAAATGTTGTTACGCATCTGATGTCTAGATTTACACAAAATTTAGAGGCGCTTACTCTTGAAGGGTTTTTCAAGATTAGCTTGTTTTCAACAGCATTTCTCTACAACTTTACACCGCAACTAAAAAAATTGGTTTTCAAGTTATTTAAGAAGGGGATGCAGACAGATGCCAGTGTAACATCTGTTCTTCAAAGCACTTACGCTGAGATCCCACTAATTTATTTTTAGGAAGTTAGGGTAAGGATTTACGCACATCGGCTTGACACTGTAGTAGCTGCTGAAATATATTATACAGGTATAAATCTTACGGCTCACGACTGCACATGCAAGTGCAGCATGCAGGTTCCTCCCGTAAGACCAACTTCATGAGAATCACTAGCTATGCGTTGGCCAATTACGGATTGGGAGACCGAAAGAGTTAAGTGAAACGAAAATGTATCCCTGCTTGACTTCTTGCAGAACAGGCAAGTAACCGTGCCGTCAATATCTCCATTTCAAATCTGGTTTAGTGCAAGGAGTAACCAGTACTCAAGTTATTCTGTGGTTACATGTGTTCCCACAAGTTCCGAGCAGACGAGAACTTTATTAAGCATCTAGTGGCCTGATTCACATGAAATTCATAAGCGCTTACGTTATAGGGTATTTCAAGATTAATTGGTTATTGATAGCACTTCTTTGCAGCTTTACACCATATAGGAAATAATCGGTTCTCGAGTCAAATTAAGAAGGGGAGGCAGACGTATGCCCTTATAACACTTGTTGACAAGAGTTCTGGTGCCCGCTCTCTTTCTTTGAACAGGATAGCTTGAGGATTTACACTCGACGGCTTGATACTCATGTCAGGTGTCAAAATATCTTGTGAGAGTATAGATCTCAGGTGCCGTTCTGAGGTTACAATTCATAAATATACATACGCAAGTACGGTTTATGAGCCCTCCCTCCCATGTTGTCAGTGAGGATCTCCAATTGTGCTTTGGCAAGACAACGTGTTGGGAAATCGTAACAGTTAAGTGATATGGAATTGTGTCACCAATTTATACCCTTACAAATCATGCAAGCAACTGCGCCTTCACCCAACGTTTTCATCTTCAGGCCTGATTTTGTACAAGGAGTAACAGTACTCAAGAACCGGGATTGCATGTGTCTCCGCCAGTTCTGAATAGACAGAAAATGCTATTACGCGCCTAATGGTCTGATTCATAAGTAAATTATAGGTACTTAATCTGTAGGGATTTTTTAAGATTAGCTACCTGCTGCAAGCACTTCTCCACAACTTTACACCAGAATGAAAATAATTGGTTCTTGGGTCAATTAAAAAATGGAGGTGGACGTATGCCACGTGACACTCATTGTCATTAGTACTTGCATTATGGCATAACAAGCAATGTCTGCTTTGGGTTGGTACTATGAAGCATAACAGGCAATCTCTACAATTTTACATCATAATGAAAATAATGGTGCATAACAAGCAATGCCTGCTCTCTTCCTCCAAACAGGATGACTTGAGGATTTAAACTCATGCGCTTGACACTTCGCTTTTGACAGCACTTCTTTGCAACTTTACACCACAACCAAAATAATCGATTCCCAAATTATTTAAGAAGGGGAGGCAAACGTATGCCCATGTAACACCTATTTTCTCATACACTTATGCTGAGGTCCTGCTCATTTACTCCTAAGAAATTAAGTTGAGCATTTACACACGGGGACTCAATACTCAAGACTGGTGCCAAAATATCTTGCGGGTATAAATCCCCAACGCCATTCTAAGGTTATGATTCACAATTGCACATGCATAAAATATGGCATGCAGTTTTTTTCATAGGGGATCCGGCCCGCAGTGAGGACCACCAGCATGCCTTGGCAACAAACGAGTTGCAGACCGTAAGAGTTAACTACTAAACCGGAAGGCCTCTCATGTTGATCTGCATTTCTGGCCGGGTGAAGAATATCCCTCGCATACCGCAGCCGTGGATTGACCCTGCTTCTCTAGCGATTCCCTCCCATGGAGCATGCCGCTGGCTGCCGGGGCTGCCTCGCTGACTAGTGAGATAATGCTCAGAAGGATCAATCTTGCCATCTCAAATGGTAGACAAAACTAAAGAACCAGATCTCCCAAGACGACCATAAATAGGTATAGTCAGCCAACCCGCACCTTCATCTTAGTCCTGATCACCAGTTCTCCAGAATCCATTTAAATTTCCAACCATAGTTGCATCGCAGTCTCCACTGCTTTTGAGTAGACGAGAAAATCGATTACCATTTTATCGTCGGATCTCACAAAGAGACAAATGCTACTCAGGGTTTAGGACAGATAATCCGAGCTTTTAATAGCACTCTTTTGCAGTTTGCATCCACAAACTAAATAATCAGAAATTGAATTTGCCCTTATAACCCAAGTTTCAAACATCTTCCAGACCTCAAATTACGTTTGTTTCCAAAAATCAGTAATGCTCCCGCACGCAGATTTTCCAAGTATCAACCGTAATATGGGATGCTGATGCCCATAAAATACAAAAAATATTTTTTTATAATTTGATTGCCAACTTCACATTAAATGCTTTTTGATGCGAGCCTTTTCTTTAATTGTCACTCAACATTGATATCACATCATATCTTAATAATAAAAAATTATTCGACATTTTGTTACTCATTACTGCATTTAAATCGTAACATACAATTTTACATATAAAATAATAGTCATTGGTACAACAGTTTAGACATTGCCGTGAAACAAATCAGTCATATACTGTTCTACGCGTTAAATTGTAATATCAATTTCTAGTTTAGAGTAAGTCAGAATACTGCCAGCGAGACACCATGCAAATTTAAACCAGACGAAAGTATTATCTTAATTATTCCACCTTTCCCATAATCCAACAAAGACTAATCAAAGGATCAGAAACCATACCCAACCATAACTCTGAGAAAAGATAAGATTTGACTAAATTACTTAAGATTTTAAATATCGGTATCACTGTTTACCACATTCATATTTTCCACCTTACGGATTTTCCTTAGCTGGTGCAAAATAAATTGTTGCCATGCAAGATAATAGAACAATTTTAACCAATTCTATATGTAAATTGTATGAAAACAATTTTATTTATTTTATTTCTACTTGTTGGACAGAACTTTCACAATAAATTTAAATCTTACATACATGTAATTGCATTACTCCGCCTATGTAACGAATGGAATTTGTTAATGATACATGAATCAAAGATTAAATCGGATCATGTTTTTGGAATAAATGTGGAAATCAGGCATAGCTAGACTCCTTTGTATTCCCTTTATAAACAACAATATAAATGACCGTAGCTATATTTGAATTGATCTTTATTCCCTGTGCTCAATATTGTAAAAGATATTTACATATTCTAATCTTTTTTGTTTGATTTACTTTATATTTGTAATTTACTTTTTAGTAGATCCCGCCAAGAGAACTCCTGCCATATAATCCTGAAGGAACACTCTTTTCGACGAAGACAACTATTGTTTGTATTTTAATACTGGCCAGCCTCTGCCGCGATATTATATGGTTAATAAACAAATAAGGAATGATTTGCCCATTTTAGTCAAAAGTTCTAGATTGACGCCGATAATATCACTGATACTCCAATCGGATAAAATAGTCGGAGAATCTAGCATTCTTCATAACGACACAGTTTTGCCATTTTATATCGGCGTGATAATCTTAGTACTGTTATTTTCCAAATGAATATGGACTCTTCTCTTCCTTTATATTTTGTTCGGAATTTAGTCTAAAGCATCTAGTTTTGATACTAATAATTTTCACTCATCTGCAAATTCTATATTTAATTCAATTAATGTAAAGACCTATTTCGAGTAAGTTAAACCATGCAGTATAAGAAGAATCCCATCAAATGTTTAAGTAGAGTTTTTCATTTTAATTTACGTTATATTATCGAGTTTAATCATTTGAATCTTTTATATTTTAATTACAACCACAATTAAAGTCTAGTCATAACTCCCATCTAAGATCGCAATAATGACAATGCAAACTAAGATCAAAAGTTATTAAGGTCACAACAAACCCATCATACCTTCTATCATAATAATGTAAAAATAATAAATACATGAATAATAATAATATAATAATAATAATGTTAGAAATGGGATACGTAGAGTAATAGGACGCTAAGCTTGAGAATCTCTACACCGAGTCGAGCACCGTGGTCATGCCAAAAAACATCCACGGGTAATTACACATTACACCGTGCAGTTGAAGAATAAACCGATTGGGAGAAAGAAACATAATCACCACAGATATCGGTAATTAACAACTGAGGTTAGCTATAAAAATCCAAAGACTTATGTGTCTAATGCAGTACCGATATAAGAAGAACAGAACAGAAATATCAGTAACTCAAAAGGACCATGTCGTAGAATACTAGAGCACCCAGAATAAAGTCGTGGGACGCAGCCCCACAGCCACAGTAAATAAGGTCGCGAGAAGCTCCCACAGAACAGGGCGGATATCACCCTCATCCACCATAGTCAGCCTGCTACACCAGCAAAACGGACCATATGAGTTACTAGTTTTTATCGAGGCAAAACCCACCGGAAGAAAACATCTATATAAATACTTGGAACCACATTAGATTGCTCACTCAACTCCACAAAATGACATAATCCATGTTTTCTCTTAAACAATTTCAGCTCTAGAAGGTTAGTTGTTTTAGATTTCTTATGTAGCACGAACTTGATCTAGACGCATCTTCATCTTAATTCATGTTTCTGAACAGATTGATGCAGCACCTCGTTGAATTATAAGTTTATTATTTGAATATTCATTACCCTTCAAGCAATCTCATGGGTTACTCTGGCCATTTTATGTCTTGTAATTCACTCAGTCTATATTGGCTGCAACAAAAAATCAACAATTTCTTTAGTTTTTTCTTGATAACCACCACTCCCGACGGAAATTTAAATCAAAGAGACTTTAAGGCAAGACAAATACAATCAGTCTCAAGTCGATTGTCACCACATCTTGCCTCCAGAATTAAATTGTCCACAAGATTTTCCATGAAGTTTTTCCTATAGAACAAGAGTTGCATGAGATTGATAACGATTGTAACAGCTCATGGGGTCATCAAAAATCTATTTAAAATATATAACGGCACCTTGTAATGACCCAAAAAAAGAGTACTTAAGGGCAACACCCCATCCCTGGTGTCGAAGCACAAGCAAAATGGCCTGGCCCGCAGTCGATCCAAATGAAGTCACAGACCGGTAGTTGGTATCACTGATAATGGACTTAATCATCAGGTGGAAGCCAATAAATTAAAGCACTAGATGAAATAATGAAGATTCATCGGGACCTGATAGCACGTTTGGTAATGCGCTGGAATGTCATGGAGAAAACCCAAGCCCCGCCAGAGTAGAGCGTTTGGAAAACCTGATCCGAAACCAGGGATCATGACATCAACAGCTGCCAAATTCGTCTTTGGGAATGAGGTCATGTAAATTCCAAAGAAATGCCGTTCAATTTGATAAGTGGTCCAGTCTGACATCCATACTAACTTGTATCACGCATGGAAATCATAATGGTATGTCCATCAATATGGCAACGAATAGTTAATTAAAGCCTGCACACCGAGATTTAAAAAAAAATTGACGCTATTGTCTGCTTTGATAAACCAGTCGCCTGTCAAAGCCAGGTAACCACCAGGGCTGAGTGAGCCCACACCTAATAGGGCAGGTAGGCCACCGAGTATTTTTCTGATAACCTAAAACCCCACAACCCGGCTCCGCTGTATCGCAGTCGTGCTGTCGATCCCACGGCGACCGGTGATAAACTCTTCATTATTTGAAAAGCATTAAACCACCGCAGTCGGGCGATCCAACGGCGTAGAGCAGCCATTGATAAAAAAGCAAGAAGAAATTGAAGAGCAAGAGAATAGATTCCGGTCAAAATTCCTGTTAGCCGCATATGTCCATCTCCACATCGGCAGCAGCACCTCCCCTGTCACACACGGTCACGCAGGCAAGCCTCACTAAGATGAGTTTACCTTGGAACAATTCCTTAACCTTGAATCTTCCTGACCTATTTATAGAGAAATGAGTTAACAAGCTCACCGAAGAGAAACCACAACCAACCCATCTTCATGGGATTCACTTACCAGGTCATGCTGCAAGGCTTTAAGAACTACAGGATCTTATCAAGTGCAAGTTTTTCAGCTGCTCATCAACATCAAATCCATTTATAAATAATCAACCATAAAGCATAAGCACAAGTCTTAAAACCCGGTAAAATCTAGTCTAGGACATAAAATTACCTCCAATCAGCTTCATAGCAATCACAACAAAACAAGTTCATCCAACTCAACGATTTGAGAGACTGAATGCTAAAACATAACACTATAACTATACTAATAACTAGGAACTAAATAAGACTTCATACATGCTCTACTCTCTCTCATTGTCTACAAGATACCATTTAGAAGAATCTACTCCATAAATCCAAGACTTAATCATGTGAACACAAGAAAGTTTGGCTTTAAAGTCATCAAAGTTGTAAAATGGCTTCATGAATTCTTCCTTGAATTTCTTCAAAAGTGTCTCTTCTATGCATTGAATGAATCCATTGAATTACCAAATGAGTTGTAAGCTGTTTTGATTACCATGAGTTGTTTCTTCAACTTCACAAGATCTCTTCGTCGCACTTCATTGAAACGCCCCAAAATTCAGTACTGGTGCCGAAGCCGGTATAATCGTTCAGGGCCCGGGTCGAATCCAGTAACATTTTCAGAGTAGATCCCACAGGCGGATCCCATCGCGATGCCCGCCTTCCTCCGTAGTTAGAGGATTCGCGTAATTCCAATTATTTTCACTGGTTTGCGCTCGGGTCGCTGAATCTCTTCCAAATTCATAAAAAAATCAATCTGCATTTTGAAATTTGTCAGCATAATTGTCTTCAATTTTTGACCTGACTCCTTTTGATATTCACCGACGCCTTTTGTATCTAATTTGAATTTCTTCAATCTTATACATGTTTTCAATTTTTCAACTTCTCCTCCATTCAAGTTTAAAATTTTCTTCCCACTTGATAATGGATGGTAATCCCATAAAACATGAATTTTCAAAGATATCCATAGAAATTCATCACTCTCACTATTGAAGCCATAAAATGAAAATTAACGCAAAAGAAACCCTAGCTCATTACATAAATAACAAATTACACAAAACTGATAATTAAAACCTATTAAAAGCATGCAAATATTGACTGCAGACAAACACCCAGAGTCTGGAAGGACCTGAGTGCACAACCATGAAAGCATCAACCTGAAAGCAAAACCAATAGTATCATGGTGGTAATAATAGAGAGAGAGGTTTCATAGCCTAATCAACAACATTTGGCAAAGATAAGCAACCGAAAAGAATACCACAATATATGCCAAATAGATATTAAAAGGCTAACAATTCTACATACCCCCCAACTAAAGCTATAGAACAGAGATTATGGATATAAGAACATAAGGGCTCAAAAGGATGTTTTCAGCAAGATAAATGTCCTATATAATTGACTAAACGGAGCAGAGCACTACCGCAAAATCGGGAGCGCTCAGAAGCCCTCTGAATTACCGTTCGTATGCGGATGGGGTTGCATGAGATCACCCAAGAGGATCAATTATCGCCGCATATTATGGTAATATTGCAGCGAGAACCACCAACTCACAGCAAGTTTCGCTATCCAAACCGGATCAATAAAACATATATGCTTCCTGTAGGTCACAAGTTCCAAAATTTTTCAAATCTTCGTGGGAGGATAAACAATCAACCATCGAAAGATAATAGCCGCCAATTCTGATATGGGCGAGAAGGTGAGAATCTTTGATACTAACGACTTCAAAATAGACTTTTCCATACTCACCAACTAGTGCCGCCCCAAATTGGTACATTCAAGCAATACTAACCCTATCGGAGAGAGAGAACTAGGTATAAAACGACAAGGTGATTCTCGTGTAAAGAAATCCCAATGCTTAATTCATGTTAGTCATATGGGAAACGTAATAAGATTACTCTGTTTCGCTTTCTCAACCACTAAATCAAATGTAATGCCAAAGGTTCACGGTGACGTCACGTGGGTACAGAATTTGCAGGTAGTAAAGGCAGCATCACGAGTTGTCAAGACTCTAGTAGAGCTAATAAATAGCATTAACATACAGATCCAAGAAAAGAGAAAGTCAAACTGCAAATTAGACAAAAGAGGATCAGTTACCAAGCACGTGAACTTGTTAATGTCAATCCTCACGCAATATCATGACAGATTGGCTGCCCACCTCGGAGAAGGTTGAGCAAAGTAGAAATAATAAAGACAAGATCTCCTTCAAAGGGCTAGACCCCATTTGAACCCAACAACCGAGCAAGGTAAATTACTACACCCTTGTTATTAAGAACTTTGCCTACGAGCAAAAGCGAAATGACGTGGTTACAAGTCAGGCTATTTTCTATTTTTTGCAATGTAGGAGTTGGTCAGTATTGCGTTTAAAGAATTCATCGCCATCCAACGCAAAGAAGTTAGTGTGAAAAGAATTCCCATAAGTGTTCAGCCTCGTGATTCTTCATATATTCTAACAATAATTACGCAAGATTAAATAGAAATTATATCCAAAAGAGCCATGTTGAAAAATACATCAATGGAAGTCCATATCAGTCAAGAGACGCTGAGGAATGCGTGATTTAGTTATTTGCCGCACATTCTAACAGTAGACTGCACCAGACTCAAAGTGATCTCCCACTGGGTTTATTCAATCGCTGGCCAATTGCGATCTGGGTAAAATTCAGTCAAAAGCGAAAATCCAGAATACCTGACAAGGCTTATATACGGGCTTGTCATCCAAATTTCAAGTTTCTAAAATTCCAGGTACGTGGGTAATTTTAAGAGTCACTGCGGAACCAAATTCCTGAAAATATCATGGTTAATCAAGGATGTTTGAAAGGGTTTATAGTAGTTTATTCGCTTAGGAACTAAATTGATATTTCTGTTTTTAGGAAACTCCTCAGAGACAGGGATGCCATTATTGGTAGTTTTTCCTTCTTCGAGTTCAATTTGAAAAGGAAAGAGTCATTAACAGTTAAGGCAATTACTATATTTTTGTATACAAGGAAACAATCACAAATGGACTTATTCTTTACCTAATGACCACGATCACCATCTTTTTTACCGGAAGCAACCCTGGTCGCTGGTTTTGAAAGAAAAGCGACATCGCCTTTGGGGCCGCAACATCTTGATCGCTACTGGGAAAAAAGACAAGACAACCTTGTATGCTAAGAACTAAAAGCAAATGCAATAGCTCTTCGCTATTTCTTCTCCCTTGCTATCTTCATATATTTAATATTGTAGAGTTCTTTATTTACTTCCAACAGAATTTTGGGCGGAAACTCAAACATGACGCTATGGCTAATTTCTTATTTCTCTAGCCGTACAAAATCAGATTGTCTAATTATTTGCGGAGATCTAATTGCTTTACCCTTCCCTATTCAATAGGTTTGTATGTTTTCTTCTGCTCATCGACATAAAATAACTGCCATATTAAATGTTTACAATATTTAATACTCACGCACCCATTTGCTAATTAAAGTAATTAACCAATGTTTGGTTTTCTCCTTTAACCCAACACCGGCATAATCACAGGTCGTGAAATATACAATCTAATTTTAAATGAACCTCGTGTAATGTTAATTAGAACAGGGTTTCTAATTTTAACGAATTAGAATTTAATCCCATGCATCGCATCTGGTTGTCTTCGATTAAAATAGTCAACGGTCGCACCTGGCTATCAAAAAATATTACCGTCGCATCGACGACAAAGGAAAACCAAGCGCAGACAATGAATGTTGGAATTATATTGTATCAATGACGCTTGATAGAACCACCGTTGTATCCTCATGTAAGTTTTCCTAATAAATTCCTCTCTTTTAATTACATATTTCTCACTGTTGGATTAATTGCTAATATTTATTAGTATCTACTCAAACCCCATTTTCTATGCGCAACTGAAGAGTTAATTTTCCCCATTGGAGACGACCCTATTTACATCATCAGATACAAAATTAACTAATTCGCAGACATCAAGTATACCCTTTGGTCCGTATTTAAGCAAGAACCCATCGCATATCTTGAGTCCCCGCCTCCAAAGACTGGATTAGTTTGATTATTTTATTGGTACAGGTTCACATCATTATTGTACAGTTCGAAGGTCTGCCAATTTTTTGTGATGCCGCCAGACGGACTCCAGCGCCTAAATTATTTGCTCCTTTTGAGTTTGCGCATTTTGCTTTATTTTTATTCTCTATTTCATTCTTGTTTTATTTTGGTGTTCTTTTGCTAGTTTATTTCTCATGCATGTGTGAATTGATATAACGATCCAGAGAAGGAGTAAACATAAAATGCTGTAGGCTAAGAAAGTGAGACCAAAGAACAAAAGAGAAAAGTACTACCCCATCTCCTCGTGTCTAATTCTATAATTGAATCGATCAGAATCTTCAACCTGACCTCTCATGAGCCCGAGTAAAATATGACTACATTATACACCGTACTGTGACACACACTCTCAGAATTATCGCCCCTGCATTTAACTCAGCAACAACCCCCCTTGCATAATCCTTTCCAAACATAGCTGAAAATACAGAGTTTGAAAGTTGTAACTCTGGGCTTCATTCATCTTACCATCTTTCATAATTTTCAGTGAAGAACCTCACAATTCAATGCTCAAGAATTTGACGTATCTGCTCAAGCATGAAAACCGCCTGGTAATCAAGAGCAAATAAAGCTTCAGCATTCTATCTCACTGGTAGAGCATGCAGCCGTAAATATTGTACACGCCTCGCCAGGTAGTATCACCACACATAAATTGAAGAAAAAATTTTAGAAATATTTTCCGCGATCCCGAAATGCCAAATACCAAATAGCGAGATACGCGGTATTAAAATAAGATCCGGGGAACCTGCATCGGTAGTACCGGAGATTCAATAGATTGAAAAGAAAAAATGTCCAATAACATCAAATTGGGCCGAAAGTACTATTGATCCGGGCAAGATTTACGGACTTGTTCTGACCGATAGAAATATAATATCGTCACAAATGGAGAGCCTAAATACAGTTACATCTCTTCGACCAAGTAATGGGTACCACTGATAAGATGGCGAATTGGCCAACAATTTGCGGCACCCGTGATCCATCCATCCCAGAGGCCAATAGCCGGAGGCGGTTCTCATGCAACAAGTTGTTCAATTAACATCCTTGTTCCGGGCAACTAGCTGCAGGAACGCACAACAAACGGGCGTAAAGCTGATTTGCACAACTGGAAAAGATTCCACCGGCTAATACGTCCCATGTTGTGCAGACGGGTCAACACAAAGTGAATATATTTTATACGCGCTCCACGCCGGAAGCATAATACGCATCCCACAAACACACATACAATCCGTGGACGGAAAGGTCATCCAACTTCAGCTAAGCAGGAAATGTGCAAAGAAGGTTCATTCCTCTAACATCCCGGCTTCAGATTCCAAAGAATCTTACTCAACCTGCTTACAACAACTTTCCGCTTCATTCAACGATTCTGTAGGAATAATAAGAGTTTATTTCTAAGACTATGTAATTCCCAAGAAAACTCCATTCCACAAGAAAGATATGTTAAAGATCTAATTTTGACCTGCAGTTTAGTTATCACAGCAATGTTACAGAAAAGTGTTATCTCTCCCAACTCCTGGAGAGAGAAGGAATCCAAGAAAAATGCTAGTAAGCATGCATCCTCGTAGTTGGAAAAGGATCAAGGTCCTAAACCAATTCCCAAAGACAAGTTAGAACGATAATCAAATTGAGAAAGAACTCAAGGTTGGGGCTGCGGAAGGCAGCAGGTCAGGCAACCCGATCCAATAATAATTCGTTGAAAGCCTACTCCCACCACCATTCCTGCAGAGCGAGGGTCGAGAAGCCAGCGAGACAAGAGAAGGAAAAGAGATACCTGACGACCAAAAAAAGTGCCAAGTAAAGGTACCTCCGTTAGAAGCAATCAAGCAAGTCCCCAACACGCCAAGTTTTCCGGAAAGATTTGTGCTAATAAGAGAAAAATCGGGTGGTAATGAACGAAATACAGCCGGGCGAGAACGACGTAAAGGCTGCAGTTGAAATTAACACTGCGCAGATCCGTGTATGTTCTCCATCCTTGCTAATGGAACTTAAAATTGAGATGGCCGTTAGAGCATGTCCCTATATCCATCAATGTGACAAAAAAGTTGCTCACACCTCCTACCCAGTGACCATTGAAAGCACTAGAATCAATTCGCCAGTTGCAATCGTATTCAATGCCTAATATCCCGACGAACACTAATTGAGATGTTCCGTCACAGCTACCCACTAGTGTTCTCTGCCATTTTATGTGCTTGACATGCATGATGAACACCTCCAGTCCATCACCACCTGCACAGAGTGGCATCCTTTCAGCAATCACCAAACAAAAAATAGATGTCAGACCCCAAGAATGGAATTGCAATGGCGGGTCCGCTTTAATATATTTGATGTCATGAAGTATCCTCCTCAATCTCATTCCCTGCTTTTTTCTATAAAAGCATACCCGATCCCCGCGTCCTAGTTTTGAATGGAATGGCGCGGATGAAACCTAGAAAGCCTGTTCTTGCAACTGCTAATCTCGAGTCGGGGACGACTTATGATTTGGGAGTTAAGTGTCGAATTGAAGAATATGAGCTGAAAGCAAATCGCGGCCCCCTCGCATGTATGACCTTGCACCCTTTATACCCGACCATGAGCACCAAAAAATAGCTGAAGCTCCCCTGTGCCAACCATCCAAGTATATCTAGGTGACTGTGAAGATTCTGTTGCCACCACATACCAGCTCAATCCATCACCCATGCAGAGAAATTGGCAGAAAGGCTGTAGAACACAAGGCACAAGGTCCATAGTCATATCGTGCATAAGTCCCTCCTTGTGTGCTGCAATCTGGATTCTGGAGGGTTAGGTAAAAGCCGCCGCGCGTAAGCAATGCTGAGGCATTGAACCAATGACTAATTTAAGGTGGTAAAAGAATGAAATACTCAAATCACTTATAGACAGAGGGAATGTCTGCCATTTAGCGGCCCCAATGGTCAGCTCACCAAGGTTCAGAATCACAATGGAGAATCAATGAAAGGAAATGGTCATCCCGCCTGTAACAGTCCATGCGTGATGGCGCCAATGTATTGACTGCTCATCGCAGCTCAATGCAACACTAAAAGCTACTACTATCCCTTCCATTTAGATCAAACGTTTCCAGCATTAGCCTGTCAGGCTTTACCATTGCTTTTGGATGGTTTTCTCGTGGTACTTTCACTGCCATAGCCCGAGGATCACAGCATCTACATTCACATGTC
This sequence comes from Gardenia jasminoides, assembly GCA_013103745.1. Classification (NCBI taxonomy): domain Eukaryota; kingdom Viridiplantae; phylum Streptophyta; class Magnoliopsida; order Gentianales; family Rubiaceae; genus Gardenia; species Gardenia jasminoides. The sequence goes on along the minus strand of VZDL01000049.1, from coordinate 15,930 downwards.
CATTTGGTAACGGTTTATGGAGAATGTGCCCTTCTATGGCAATGCCCGGTAACCCTCTTCAAATACAAGGTGCTGGTACATCTTTTCCTTTAGTAAGACCATAGAAGTCTTTAATGGAGATCTATACCTGAAGGTTAATGCGATATGTCACTTAATGCCTCGATAACTGAATTTGATCTTAAACACGATTGAAACTAATCTTGAAGCTTACATCAAAATGCCATTTCATGGTTGAAGTCACTGATTGTTTTCAATACCAGCCGCAGGTCACTCATCTAAAATAACAAGTCGTATAAAAGTTTCCAAGATAGATGGTTTCTTCTTACCTTACCTCGCTGCCTCCTTTGTGTTTCATCGAAGATTCATTAAAAGCATCTCAAAATCGATCCCTTTGTTCAAATTATTGCAAAAAAAGACGCGGAGATTGATGTCAACGAAGATCGGTGAAGGCAATCATTTGACATGGTGTTTTGAAAGTAGGGCTTAACCCGCCACCAATTATCCAACCCTGACTGGAAGCCCTGGCTTTTTGAGATCACAGACGCCAAGGATACCGCCACGCAGGCCCGTTAAAGAGTTCATGAATTGTTCATAAGCCCAGCAAAACGAACGGAAGCCCGGCTGAACCCATTATCTCACCGCCGCGGGGGTGCTGAGTCTTTAATGGATTTTGTTTAGGAAAATTCTGACCTCTATTTGCTGAGCCAAAGTAATCATATTCCGGACCCAGCCAGCAGGTCTGATGACCAAAATAAGCTAAGCTACACGCAGTGATACCATCGCCCACAGAATTGATCCTGAAATGTATTTTTTAGAGTGTGCAGTGGGAAGAATCTGAAGGCCACCTTCATTTGGGAGCAGATTAAATTTCACCGCCAATAATGATCATACACCCATAGGAAACCTTCCTGAGGCAGGGTTTGCTTCTCTCTCCAGCCCAGACCCTCCCTGTAATGGAGAGGTAAATCTCCTTTGTTACTGTAAATCGAATTTCCCACATGCCAGTCCCAAGACAGCACAAACTCCAAGAACGGATGCCAGTTTAACCCATACTGACGATCCATATCTTCGTAAGACCGTGACTGGCAATCGGTAGGCATGTGAAATGAAAGTGAATTTGCCCCATCCCTACTCTCTTCATTCCTGCCTTAGATGCCAATACTTAAATCAAAGTCTAATCTGCTAAAAGGTTCCACCCAACAATGTACTATTTCTTTCAAAGACATTTTGCCACTGTTTTGTAAGTCTTGATATAGGACGTCGTGGAAGTAACATTTCTAGTAGGATCAAAATTCTGAGCCCCATACAGCCCTCTTTCTCTCTCTAAAACTGATAGATGAAGATTGATTTAAGCTGGCCACCTCTACGGTTATCCTCAGATATCTTATTAAATCATCATGACCATGTTTCTGTGCTTTAGTCACAACGATTCTAAAGTAGTCGATTTTGTACATCTTGCCCGGTTGGGGATGCCGTGTAAGAGCTACAAAGGATGGAATGATGCAGTAAGAGACTCTCTGTAAAGGCAGTAAAAAAGACCCAACTTTACTCCCATAAATACGGGGGGGTCGTCCACAAAGTTTTCAAGACCATCACCCGCCAAACAAACAAGCACCGCAATAGAGATCGTCCACACCGGAGAAGATGGTCTGGCCTGGGCTGAGTTTGAAAACCTAAGCATGCACTGGGCATATTGAAATTCATACAGCACCATCGATGCCCCATAGGTGTTTGTATTTGGGGAAAACCGTGCTATCCTCCAGGAATTGAACATAAGGCATTGAAGCATTAAGGAAATGAGACCAGCAAAATGGAACTGATTTGCCAAGAATCAAGGAAAGGAACGAGGCCTAGTGCCATATCTATGGTTGCAGAAAAACAAAGCTCATGACCAAACAAATTTCAGGCAGTATCTTTGAACAAGTCTCCTATCACTCTGTAAATCATGCCTGATAGCCCCACTTTGTTATTAACAAAGCCCTTCATTATGCTTTGAGTGATCCTGTAAAAGCTCTGAAAACCACAAAGATTTGGTCGAACGCCCACCAACCATATTTTACTAAGGTTTCTTTTCCGAAGAACTACACGCACTGCAGTGATCCCACTTATAAGTTGAAAGTTCTTCCGCGCACCGTCATAGTCAAAGACATTAAAGAAAGCGCTTACTGGGAGTAACCATGATCCCCCTGCCTATCTATGCGATTTTATGGGATTTTCCAGAAAACGCTACTATGATTAAATGGTTAAATGTTCAAACTTCAAAAAGGGAAGCAGAGAAGACCAGTGAAAAAAGTGCTCACCAGTAAAATGGGTGGCGCAGAGCTGGTCAGATCCATTACCAGGTAGGTCGCGTAAGTCCGCTACCACGCAGCCAGCTGCGTTCACTTACAAAATGTGCCCACGCCATCAGCCGCTGATTTAAATGATATATTGAAAGATGGCTCAGACGCCTAACTATCTCCATTTTCTCCCAGATTGACCCAGCAGACCAGCCATATATTGAAAGTATGTGTTCATCGCTTAACTTCATAACACTTCGGCTATTATCTACAGTAAACAGGTAAAATTCTGATTCTTCCGATCTTCGTTGTTAAAATTCCTGACCCACTCCTTTTCCTTCTTTCTCCTTTTCTTTTCTTTCTTCTTTCGTTTCCTTCTCTTATTTCTTTTCCAATCAGTTCTGTCATTTAACCTCACTGTTGCGTCGTTCACTGGTTTTCCTTCAGCTCTCGGCGATCATTGGCCCAGATCACCACCGCGGCTCACCTGATCCGAATCCCCGACGGTTGCTGGAATCTTTCACTGAAGCATAGCCCTTATCGACACACCGTAGAAATTGGTTGTCGCTTTCTTCCTGTTCTTTAACGATCAAGCCGGGAAATTTCTGATCAAGCCGGCATCATATTGCAGATCATGAATATCAGGTGTCTCCACCGGGCCACCGCCACTGGCCGGTTTCGTTTATCGACGTCATGGAGCCATTGATCGTTCATACTGTTGCCGCTGGCCGTTGAGCCTGAAAGCCTTTCTGCTTCAGGATTACCGGCTTCCTTCGCAGATCAACCCCCCGCTTCCTCCACCGCTGTCGCCTATTTTATCACGCCCCCTGATCCGGCAGCCGTACGCCGCTGTCGCGCCGAGATCCTTCCTCCCGCCATTGACGCGTTTTGCAAACTTTGGTTAGCGGTCATCATTGCATTAACCGGATTACGCCATCTGTCACGCAGGTAGCCGCCATCTCTCGCGGAACTTTTTTCCGATTCTTTCACGGTTCGTTGATTTCGGCTTGTATGGTCGCTTGGTCGGTATTTCTCGATGCCAGGTAAATCCACATCATCATCTCGCCAATTCCGCCTTTGTGGCTTCGCAGAATCTGTCAGTTGGCTCGGTTATCGATTGCTGGAACAGTTGTAGATTGGTTTAGTTTCAGACGAGCCGCGCACCGGCACCTGGAATTTGGTAACACTTCGTGCAGGTTTTCCATAATGAGTAAATGGACTGCTTGTCATTATCGGAGATGAACAGCATCGGTACTGGTTTTAATCCTGCTATTGTGTTAACAGATTGTTTTATTCAGTTTTCCCCTAAAAACAATACGCCTAAACTAAGATAGTAAGCGACCACCGTCTCAATTCCCTCGCACCTTAACCCATCGGTTCTTATCCGCTCCCTCGATCTATGCTGTCTCTGGCCCGCCTTCGGAAAGAGTAGTGGCGGCGTTGCATCTATCTTTCATCCGTCACTCACAGGTTTTACCAGCGTACCGATAGTAACGCTGCTCCGCCGGGCTGTCGCCTTGTAAATAATGCCCGTCTCAATCTTTGAGACTCTATGTCCGTGGACGCTACTAAGAGTTAGCCGCTATTGGGTGGAACGCCGCGTTTATTGTTTTACCTGCCACCGAATTACATGGAATTTCATGCTACATTTGAAGGCACGCTATCTCGACACTGTCACCCGAACGATTCGAGCTGTTAATTTTCGCAAGGAATTTAAGATGTCATATGGTTTTAACTTGCTTTTGATTTTGATGTCCCCTATTCCCAAATCATGAATATTTGTATGTAGCTCCCTGAATACTCAACCTTACCCCAGCATATAACAATGGCGCTTTTCCTTCTGGCTGACCTCCTGCCTGGGTGATAAATCCCCTACAATCCTAGCAAATCTAAGGTTACTTCTTAAAGACCCCGGCCCCTCTCCGTTATTTGTAGACATGGCTCACGGGTTACAGGTTTTTCCTCATTTGCCAGACAGCCTTCCCAGATTGACTAAGCTCCCAGTTCTTTCTTCTACATGATTGTCAAGTTACCTGGTTGTTTTGCTAGGGGCTCCTCAATTTGCTAATAAGCTTGCTACACAAGCCATTACCCTAAAAGCCTTATATCACTCACTTCCGGTCAGTGGACCTCGTACTGATTTACAAGCACCATAACTTGTAATTACAAGCTGCTGAGAGCCAAATACTCTGATCTGGTTTGTTTCAGCATGGGTTTTGTGACTGCTGTGTGCAGAACACTTCACTCCTTCCAGTTCTGCCTTATCCACCGCTTCTGTTGTCGACTCCCCACACCACCTCTGCCGCTCTCGATAGCTTACTCTGTAGACACCGGCCGTTTCTCCTCGAGGAAAGGGGCTTTCTCAATCTCCGCTTCGCCACATCACATGATGTTTCATTGAGAGATTGAGCTTGTCCCGATGAATACCTCTATATCACATTTGCTTCCCACCCACCTTTTCCCCTGAGTTTGACTTGCTGTTCTCCTCCAGATCTGTGAGTCCGGTTGTTCCTCGCTTTCCCCTCGTTTCTTATTGCCATCAGGCAAAGTGTAGGAATTAATAGTAGTCCTATATGCTTTAAGTCCTTCATCTTATTTCACTTTTCTCAGATATCAAAATGAGCAGAACAAATGATGAAAACAATCAAGACGTGTACGAAAAGGAGTCTGTTATAAATAGTTTCTGGTTTTAACGGTTTAGAATCAATTGATGAGAGAATATAAGCCTGATTTGACATCTACCACCTGAGTTGAAGTTTGGATTGCTGTTAGCCCTTCTTAAATTTGCTCTATTGCTTGATTGAGCTGGTGTCTGGTTTGGCTCTAGAACTTGCCCTACATGCATGTCAAAGGCCACATTGAAAATGACCATGTACTAAAATGATAAGTACTTTAGGATTAACCATTTTGATCTCCAGAAAAAAAAATCCTTCCTTTTATTCTACCTCCTATAGTGAACCACTGAGCCATTAACCTCGCTTTATCAGATAACCATTTTAGCTCAGTAAACCCTTTTTTTTAGATCCTTCTTTTGAACCAGAGCACAGAAGTGACTTGAGCACTCTCATCAGACGAGGGTCTGAAGTATTACTGTATGCAATGAAAAAAGAGCGTTCAGAGCAAAGTTATATGTTTATATATTGTTTGTTTCCCTTTGTCTGAAAAGAGAAAACAAAAAAAAAAAAAAAGAAAGTGCGCGAAAATATTAGAAAGAGAAAGATACTATGAAAGCCTTTGTGTTAAGGAATGTGATAAGTCAATACAAGCTACATTTGTCAATATCTAAGTTGTTAAATTAATATGAAAAATTTGTGTTAATTGTGCAACACCGTGCATTTTTCTTGAAGACATTTTGCCCAAATTGACCTTTTATCCATACTCCTGCCCAAGTCCATTACAACCTTGTAAAAAAGTCTGATTTTTAACACCATGATCTGCATTGTTTAAAGGAGATTTGATATACAGCAAAGCTTTAGCGCAGTAATGACATCTGCTCTGTGTTTGGTCAAGTGATATATCCGTGATCTTGGATGGTATCGTAGCTAAAAATTAAGAAATTCCCCGCGAGGTCGGCTAAACATATATTCTCATTTTCCAGGAAAATACCTAAATATATATGCCTTTGATTAGTAAAGGAATTGCTACAATTATCCCATAACGATCGCGTCGAGGACGGGCTATGCTCAGAGATAATAAGCACTATTTGTTTGGGAGAGTTTAGGGATGTCCCCATTCCAGTTACGGTCATGCTACCACTATTTAGACTAAAATCTGTATTCTTGTGGATTCTACCAGCCATTCCAATTAGGTCAATCAGAGATCTAGGCAAAATCAGGTTTGTGTGAAAATCCGTAAGTTGCTTCCTCAATAGCTTATATACGGCCTATAAGTCAAAGGGCTATACAAAATGTATCCGTACCAAAGCTTTCAAAATTCGGCATATAATGGCAATTGTAAGATGCGCAGCCTCCAAAAGCTGACCCTGGCTAGCGCTCGTTACTCAGCATCGGCTCCGCCAGCGCAAACTTAAATCGATTTATTTTAGAAACCCAGTAATAGTGATTGATATTATCGGTGCTCTTCGAAAACCAAGTGCTGGAAAGATAGCCACCAGTTACCTTTGCCTGGTATATATTTCAAAGCGTAGCCAAGAAACAACCAAGGCGGATCCACCTGGTTCTTATCGAAGATCTTCCACTATTCACCATCCTTCATCAACCCCGGCCTTTCGCTGGTTTCGAAAGAAAGACAACGCCTTATTGCAAATGACCTTCCAACGCCTGGGAAAAAGACGCAGACGGTAATCTTATGTTGGGTAGCCCAGTTTACAGTTTCTCGTTATTTCTTTCCTGTTATTCTCGCTATATTTGTTACAATGTTCTGCATACTGTCGGCCTCAGTGGAAACCAAATATAAAGAAGTGGCTAATTTCTTGGCTTTCTGTTAGGTCAAAAATGGTAATTCAGAGGATTTTATTCTACTGGTTTCAGAGGTAGACCATCTGCTGCATCTAGAGACATATTCTACTAGAGCCAGCCGCTTTTCTCTGCCTCTGCATTGATTAAGAACGGTAGCCAAATGGCTGAATTACCTCATGAATGGTCATGGGCTCAGCAATGAATCGAATTGCTCGGTTTTCATTTGAACTTAGTCGGAAAATAATCCATGAACGAACCCCTGGATACCAGGACTGGAACGCGGGTTCTCCACCTTTAATGAAATTTCAATCCCACGGCCTACTCCGCGTTATTCTTGGATTGGGGTGGAAGAGCCAATGTCGCCTTAGTTACCAAATATGTTGACGACATCTAAGAAAACCTTATCAAATAACACGTGAACAGTATTTGACACCAAATGATCATGAGACGAAACCAATTTGGGCATAGTATCCTCAGGTTGAGCTTTTCCCCTGGGCTTAAATCTTGCATCATTTCTCATTGTTGAATGAATTTAGTTATTATATTCACTCCTAAAACCCCATTTTCTGCAATCTAAAAGATATTAATTCTTTTCCCTGAGACGACCTTGCTCACACAGTATGCAAAATTAACTAATTCCAGATATCTGATCAAGAGGCCTTGAATCGCAATAAGCCCAAAGAACTCCATCACATCCCGGATTCCCTCCGCCCAGCATCTCTTAAATTTTGATTGTTTTGTTAAGGGCTTAGGTCTATTAATTATTATTGTAATGTACCGGCTACACTGTTGCCATGCAAGTACAAAATTAAGTTTAAATTTGCTCAAGTTTTATTTGAGTAAATTTCTAACACCTACATGCTAGTGATTTTGTGTAAAGAGTTTAATCGTGACGGCATAGGTGGAGGATAATTAGTTTTAATCCCGTGAGGAAAAGAATCTACAATTACCAACAATGCCACCAAAGACCTGGCTGACAGACAATCAACAAATTGCAGAAATAAATCTACTAAATGCATAGAATGTTCTAAAATGCTCACAAATAAGAACCTGATCGTGTCCCCACCACCATGTAAATGTAATTTTGCACCATTGTCATTTCATAGCTAATAGTTATGCATGTAATTTCCATGTATGTATTTCAGCCCAATTGTCAGTAGTATACCAATAAATCATACCCAAGTAACTAATCCCATACCTATTTTCATGGTTTTGAACAAGATGTTTCATTATTCTTTAAATAGTGGAACAAAACCAGCGAGTCATTACAAAGATGCGCGCACATCTACTTTCACGAGGCACAATTCTGAAAGTTCACCTACAACCAATGTAACCCAATTTCACCGTAGAATCTAACACCTGAGATGATCACAATCAAAGGAATCGGCAGATTAGAAAAGCGCATGAATTCGCCTCAAGATAATAACAACATCACTACTCACAGCTGAAAATTCAATAAAATAATCAGGAAGTTCAACTAAAATCCAAGGCATGAAACTAGATATTCATACGAAACAGTGTAACCAAAACTCTGCATTCTCAAACTAGAATCCACATAAAGATAAAAGGTTGGAAAAGAAATCTCGTCAGAGTCTTCAGGCCTTCCATCTTCATCTTCCCATATTTCCCACTAAGCCAAAGACAGTATCTGCAAGGTATACCAACTGTTACCTGGAAACCATATAATCGTATTCATAACACACTAAAACAAAAAGCAAAATATGTGTGAGCTGGCATTTCCTCAGGTATGTTCCTACACCTCTCTATCTACTGCATTTCTCTCATCGACCACCTATTTATAGCCTCCTCAATCCAGCTACACACTGTAATTTAAGTCTCTTCAAGGAAAAGTAGGGGCTCTTGTCCGTTAAGTCTAAATTACCACTATACGCTTTATTTGAAAGTATTTTCCCCACTGCGTCTAGATATGGTTTAATTATTTTATTCTACCCTGTTTTAATTTTAGCATTTCATTTCCTTAGGGTTCTTGAATTAATTGAAGATTAAAGTTTCATTTTTGGTGAAAACCGTACACCTTCATGATTGCATGCTTACATTAATATCGCGGAAGAATTCCAGAGAAAAATCCACAACAAATTCCTCCTACCATCGGTGGATTTTATTTGTTTCACAATTAGTCAGCACTTTAATTAGGGATTTCAGTAACTGGTTTCCTTATTTACTCTATTAATGCTTTAGAAAGCACAGATTCCAACTAGACCAGGTTTCCAAGGAATAAGTTTAGGTTTTTATTACCCATAACATCCGCTCTTCCTGCAAAATATGGTACTAAAAGACAAGGAACAAAATCTTCATCGCTTCCTTCGCTTTCCTCACAGATGGTTATTCTATTAGAGCATATAAGACTTGTTACCGCAGAAGTGTTCTTTTGTTCCTTTCGCTTGTTTTCTTCCTCTGCGACGGTCACAAAACAAGAAACAAAAGTAAAGCACTTGTATAGCCCACCGTTTTGTTATCTGAAGTTTAATTTTCACCACATTGCCTTTTCTCGCCGCTTCTAAGTGAAGTTGAAAATTCCTCTAATATTTGTTGATGAAATTCTTACGGCGGGAGCGCTTGTAAACTCCCTGCCACCAAAGGTCAACCCAAAGCGCCAGCCCGTGAAATTTGGGCGAGGATCTCCAACTGGTTCCTTAACCTTTCTTTAATTTGTTACCATTCGTATCGCTCGATTAATTGATCAGGTTACTAATTATATATCGCGTCGGATTTTGACTTAAACATAATGTACCCACCGCTGTGGTCATTAACTAATCGGTCAATGTAATCGCTCATTTAGTTATCACAAGTGACGCACCACCGTAATCGGCTTACGCTTTTAAACAGACATCTACAGCTTTAACCCACTTCTGGGCGTTGCTCATATCAGTTATTACGGTTGGGTTTTTCTAAATTTTTAATGCAATTGGATAATTAAATTCCGCAAGTATCAAATTTGTATTGTTATCTGTTGGGAAAGCAAAATAACTATCAGTCTTGGTCGCTTCTAAAAGTAGTTAAGAACAACCGTTGGTTGAGCTTGTTGGCGGCCCGCAATCCAACCTAGGTTGCACAAATGATTGAAATTACCCTGCATCAACGACGCGTTAGATTGAGATCTGCCCGGAGAAGTTTAATCTTTCGGTAAATTTCATTACCGCATCTATTAAATATTCATTCGCTCTCTCGTGATGTTTATTTACTTATATTTCATGGCTTCATTTACTTATTTTATTTGATTTATTTCCAATTTATTCATCCAAACTCCCCATATTTCCTCCTGATCAGAAAGAACAATTTTCTTACCCTGCTCTATGGGAGACATCTTACTTGCTACCATCGAAATTAATCATGGCAGTAATTGATTTTAATATTTATTAGCTCAGATAAAGCCGCACTGCCATCATTCGGGAAAGCTTGCTACCTTTTTAGTTTTCCAAGATTGTATTTTATGATATTAAAATGCGATGATTGAAGTCTTTATTAGCCTCCAAACAAGTTTTTTTTGAAAGTCATCCGCACCAAAGTGAGCAGTGCCCAGGGAAATACGTGTACAAAATAAATTGATTTCTCATTTTCAGCCCCAAAAAAAAACCATGGATCAAATCAAGAATAGATGAGTGGAAATGGTTTCTTTCCCCCTGTTTACAGGAGCCTCTTGGAAGAAACTTGTAAATCTTAGGCCTTGCATAGCTCCACTTCCTCAGTAAGCACTGGTTGTGACTGTGGACCCGCCTCACTTAGCTCCCCACCGTGGGGACTCACCTCCGCCATAAATATCGAGAAAACATTAGACTAACATTCAAATCTCAAATTCAAACTCAATAATAACTTTACAACGCCACAGCAGCATCCACAATCTCCAAAATACATAAAATAATTATCAAACGCTCACAAATTTCCTAGCACACAAAAGCTCTCAAATCACAATCCATGTTTGTCATCACATCATCACAAAAGAAACCCTAATCCTGCCGGTTGTCCTTCAATTTGGGTTCCCATCCCCGAGGTATAAAACACTGGAAAGAAATGAAGCCAAAAAAGCCCACAGTTCCAAAAAAAAAAAAAAGTTTACAATTCCATGGAAAACGCTTCCAATGTCATACACCCAAATCTGCAGATAGACACTTAAAATGGATATTACCATATAGTCCATACTGCAGACATCGCTTCCAACAAAGTGGGGATTCGAAGTCGTGAGGGACTGCCCAAGACATCACATAAACTGTCGAGGTAACGTTTCCTCATCACGAATGTCAATTTCCTTTATTTCATTGAAACTAGTCGCAGGTATCTTACCCTACAAGCCACATAGCCCATTAGTCGGAGGACTATCAACGACGTTGCCAATACTCACCGGAATTGGTGGTCACGGCAGATTTCGCTTCAACGACTACAATTTTCGTCTAAAACTAGTCGAGGGACTTCACTCCAACGACAACAGTTCACCTGAACTAGCCAGGCGGTACCCTCACCCCACAACAACATCACACCATTTCACTAAACTAGTCGAGGAATTCGCCCCATCGACTTTTCAAGCACATTAGTTCATTGAAACTGGGTCGAGGGTATCACCCCACGAATCACACATACTGGCCGAGACTTTGCCCGTACCAATGCCACAAACTCTTCATTCAATTTTTCACTTATAGGCCTCACCTAGTCAATCAATCACTTCATTCCTTTGGGGTTTTATGAAATGAACATCTATTGCATCCCTTCATAAGTTATTTTAATCAGTAGTTATTTTATTTGAAATAGTAAAATCCTTCTTTGTAAACAATTAGCAACCATTTCAACAAATCATTCAGGGATGTTTACAAACGCTGGTAAGATTTTCGATTTAAAGAGATAGAACTCCACACATAGGACACCGCCAAACACTTTTGATTATAGTGAGATAGGTCGGGGATGTGGTGTCAAGCTGGTTTGGGTTTAATTCCATCACGGTTGTGCTGCAAGAATGTATTTCATCGCTTGTATTTGAATTTTGTGGTGATTGTAGGTCTCAGAAAGTGAAAGATGACCTTCTATTTGCAAAAATTCCAAAAGCATCGGCTCTCCGCTGGACGCAGTTCGGCTGCAAGTTTTATAGAAAGGGCTTATCGCTGTGAGTAATTGAGTTGAGGTATCCTGGCCTGCCCATTTCATGGAAGCTGGAAACCGGCGAAGTCCGGAATTGAACTGTTAAAGCCCGCTGAACCCGAGGCGTATAGCATTTCATGAGTCTCCTTTCTTGTTTCCCATCTAGTATCAGAAGTTTATTGCTTTTTTTTTGACCTGGTTCAGCCACTAGTATCACCGCACTAATAGCCTAGCATAGCTAGTTTCGTTTTTGCCTACCTTTAGAGACTAATACTTAATATTCCGCTTACATTTTTCCTTCGCTTATTATTAAGTGGCTCTTTTTTTTCCCGTGCCTTTTTCCGGTTTTCCACATCAATCACGCACCAGAACCAGATTGCTTCCATGCCTTCATAGTATCAATCAAGACTGCTTTTCCCGAGATTCAAGATTTTGTCTTCACTATGTGTTGTATGCACAACACCATCGAAGAAGTACAGGCTATTAATCTTTAATATAGCGTGGAATCTTGTGCTCATAACCGCCAGACGCTTGTTTGGCTGAATTTTAACTCAGGCCGCTCAATATTTTGGCCGAGTACCGCTTTCAATTAATTATTATCACTTCTGCTGATAAGGTCTGTTATTCAATTGTTCAAATATAGCGCCGCCGCCGCCTCAGCAAGAACCTGCGTGATGGTTAATCGGTGACACCGGGCCGCAGTTTTACCACTTCATTCTTGAGAATAACCAGCCCCACAACCCATGCCATAAACCAATCTAGCCTTCACCCATCACAATAAATCCATGAACTGCCTCAGCCGTTTTAGCTCACAAGAGTAGTCTGCTGGAGCCGCCTCCGTATTACCAGTAAAAAATTGGTTGGAAAGAGCTGATGGGTTGTTGCCGCTTGACTACTATAACCAATTATTTGAATCGACAATGCTGAGATTTTGCAGAGACGCATGATCAAAATATATCGCTGCTAAGACATTTAATCTTCAGATTGTTTGCACTAATTGTTTTCTTGTGTTACTTAAATCTTGCATCTTGATTATTTGCTAGAATTTCAATTTTATTTCTTTTAATTATTCTGTTTCCTTCCAAACCCCCCCTACCCCTATGAGATAAATCACATACCCCTGAGGTCGCATTCTACCTCCACTATACTCTTTTGAACAATTTATATTCTGTAGGCTGTTTTTACAAGCCACACCCACCAACTTTCACAATGCTCTTGATTAAATGTAGAAGTCACACAAGTATATTCACCGCATTCTAACACCTTTGAAAATCCAAATCGCCAAATCACTACCAACAATTCGAATCATTTCAAGCATAAACACTTTACATACACCCAAATCACTACCCCATCCCAGGGTTTGAAAAAATCCGCGCTCATCATAAACGGCCTCACTAAACACGTTGCAATCATTTTCACATTATAATCACATAACAAGTAAGGAAACTCACTAAAATAGTAGATCCAGCCTTCCACGTAGCGACCAAATTTCCCTGCGCACTCAAACAATTTAAAATGAAGGTTGAGATTCACTTTCTTCTCTCATTCATTAAAACACCACTCACTTTCTAGTTTCCTGAATCAACATTTTTCCCAAGATTCCCCTCACAAGAAAGCACATAATATTTCAATTTAAATCTCTTTCGTAAAACTCAATTTATCACTAAAAAATGTGTAGGACTCCACTAATGCGACGCTCTCTCTAAGCATATACCCCAAGCATTCACATTTTCTCAAAACAATATTTTAAGTGGAGGTTTATCACCTCAAATCACTCTTATCACAAAAAATCTCCAACACTTACTGTCAATACTTAACATAATTTCTTTGAACATTCCTTCAAACCTTATCTTTATTTTCAAACCTGGGTGTAAGATTTGGCCATAAGACAATCTCACCTTACGAATGATTATTCAAAATTAGAATTTTACTTTGATGCTCTTTAAACTCATATTAATTTATAAATGAAATGGGGCCGCGTTTCGATATGAGAATGACTAACAAGAAAATTCAATCAACATGGAACCGGGCCGCAAGCAGTTGGAGCCATGATCTATAAGATTTATCATGTCCATGTTGATTCCCAACGTAGGTCCGCCCGCAAAATGTTCTATCTCAAGTCCCTGTCTGATCCAGTGTCCAGTGCGTGTGTTCCAGATTAGTCTCAGAAGTCATTGAGCATCCTTGTACCAGAAGGCAAGCAGCGAGACCAGCCAGGTCCCCAGTGTGTGCCCAGACAAGGGGAGTGCATGCCGCGATGCCTCCTGCTGAGTAATCTCCAGCTGAGCTTAGAAGTCTCAAGAGTCAGAGGCCTGATACCCAGCACCGATGCCATGCTCATAGAGACCATGCAGTTCAAGCACCATGCCCGCGAAACCTTCCATGTTCAGTGAGGATCTCCAATTGTGTTTCTTGGCAGACAACGTTGGGAAACTGTAAGAGCAGTGATGAAATTGTGTCACCAATTCTACTTCCATAACATGCAAGCAAATCGGGCAGCCTTCACCCAACGTTTTCATCTTCAGGACTTAGTGAGTGTGTTTGTGTACCAAGATCCGGGATTGTATGTGTTCCGGCACCCGTCTGAATAGAAAGAAAATGCTACTCACGCGCCTAATGAATTAATTCATAAGTAAATTATAGGTACTGAATCTCTAGGATTTAGATTAGCTACCGGCTGCTAATCTCCACAACTTTACACCAGAATGAAAATAATTGGTTCTTGGGTCAATTTTTTTTAATGGTAGGTGTAGAGGTATGCCACGTGACACCTATCGGTTATCATTAGTGCCTCTGTATGCGGCATAACAAGCAATGCGTTCACTTTGCTATATACCCGCAATGGCAGACAGTAATAGGCACTTCTACAATTTTACATACATCAGTAATTAAAATAATGGTGCATAACAAGCAATGCTCGTTCTCTCTTCCTCTAAACAGGATGACTTGAGGATTTCGCTACCTCAAGCGCTCTGACACTCTTCCACCAATTAGGTGCTAAAAATCATATGCGCTATAGATCTCGAATTTGATCCAAAGTTTCGTTCACGACCATACACACACAAAGGTGATGTAAGCTTCAACAATCATCCGTAAATGAGAATCACGAGGTGTACCAGTGTATACAAAAACTATTTCAGGGATCGTAAGAGTCAAGTGATAATAGAGTTGTATCACCCGCTTGATCTGGCCGTGCAGGCAGCTACGTAAGGAGTTTGTGGCTCCTGCATAAATGCACTAGCTCTCTATACCGAATCTGTGCAGGCGAATAATCGATACCTGTTCATAGTTGCACATGTCTCTACCACTTCTGAGCTGATGGTATCGTTACGTGTCCAGAAGCCGAATTCTACACAAAATTGCACTTAGTCTTCGTAAGGGTTTTTCAAGATCAACCTGCTTTGACAGCACTTGCAACTTTGCTGGTCACCACAAACTAAAAAATAATCGATCTCCAAATTACTAAGAAGGGGAGTAAAACGTATGCCCATACAACCTATTTTCATACACCATGTTGAGGTCCGCTCATTTATTCCTGAAGATAAAATAAGTTGAGACGGCTACATGGGACCCAATACTCAAGACTGGTGCCAAATATCTCGAAAAGTAAATCCCAACGCCAGCTCCAAGTTATGATTCTAAATGCACATGCATAAAATATGGCATGTAGTTTTTCTTTTTCATATAGGACTGTCTACAGCAGGATCAGTGCCTAGCGCCACCCAGAGTTACAGACTGTAAGAGTTAACCCTGTAAAGGGAACTGTACCTCCCACATGGAACCCATAAAATAGGCAAATACGCCTCCCCCAACTCCAGCACCTTCATTCTTTGAAACCGTAATCTCTGTCGCTATGAATCATCAGTACTCAAAATCCATAAGGTTGCACGTGTCTCCAATTGCTTTGAGTTTACTGGAAAACATTTCACTATTTGTCCGATTGCCGGATCACAAAATTCATATGCGCTATGGTTTTATCAAGAGGAAATCTTGCTTTTAAATAGCACTTTGCAGCTTGCACACGACCACTGTACAATCATTTCAAGCTACTTAAGAAGAGAAATTGAATTTGCCTCATGTAACACCGGTTTTCAAACACTAGACCACTCATTTATTTCCATAAAAAACTAATACTTCAATGCGTTCTG
>VZDL01000048.1:0-34251 GCA_013103745.1 Gardenia jasminoides | reverse complement strand
GGGAGTCACCTCAATCTTAAAGTTTGCTTCGTTCAGTTACGTATTGCTATTTCAATTGTGGGAATACATCGGAAATTCTCTCACTACCGGTACACCTTCCAATTTTACCTTATCCCCAGTGTGTATTGATCAAAAGCTAACCTTCGCTCTTTATTCAACAATTCTAGCTCGGATTCCTGAAATAAGAGCTGATGACGCTAAGCTACCCCCTACATTTAGTTTTAAAGGTGGTTCTCCTGGTACATGTAATCGACCTCGCCTTACAATCAAGTTGGGCATGATAACGTGCTAACCAATCCATCCCTAAGATAACATCATAGCCTTGATTTTCGACCACAAGTCCACCTCTAGCAATTTTCGTTCACCAACCAATATCACAACTCCCATAAACCCGTTTCAGGTAATAGTCTCTCGGTTTCCAGTAGTAGTGTACTAACCTCTAGATCATGGGGAGTTTTCAGATTTAACATCTACACCTCCATGAAAGTAGGGATTCACAAAGGAATGGGTTGCCCCGGGATCAATTAAAACCTGAGATCGGTGAAATATGGGAATCGTACCTTCAACAACCCTCTGGGATCGGAACCCCGCAATTCGTCCATAGTATACTCTAAAGTGTACCTCGGATTATCCCCTACTGGACTGTTTAGAGGTTGACTTAGCAGATGATTGTGAGCTACCACCTGCACGACGAGCTGTTGGACAGTTGGCAATCTGATGCTCGGTACTCCCACAGCTTAGGCATTTTCCCGCTTTCCTCCAACAATCATCCGTGGTGTGGTTTGCTTTCCACACATCCACACCCCTACCTGAGGAGTAGACACAATCTCCTGGTAGTGGTTCGAAGTCCCACCCCACCTGTAGCTCCTCTCTGCCATAGACCCCTAGACGCCTCCCCGCCGTTTACCTCCCACACCTCTCCCAACTTTAGTCGACAGCTATCCATTGCCCACCCTCACTCCCTTCGGGGTCATGTATTTGTCGCAGTATTTCTTGGCATGAAAGCTCTCACTCTGAAGCCTCAAAGCACTTTCTGACTCTTTGGCCCTTTCTAAGGCCCGTGAAAAGTGAGCACTCTGGGCCAGAGCCTCCCTGATTTCAACATTAAGCCCTTGCACAATCGCTTCTAATTCTTCAAGGATCCGTGGCCACCAACTCGGGTGCAAACTTTGAGAGTTTCTCAGAACCTGGCTTCAGAATCGCCACACTCATTGTCCCTCCTGCCTCTAATGAAATCATCCCTCTTTTCTCCTGATCATGGAGGCAAAAACTTTACATCAAATTCCCTTTGTACTCGCCAAGTCCATGGGGTCTGCCTTCTCTCCCATTTAGCCCTAATAACATTCCACCCACGCATCTAGGAGACCCTCAAATTGAAGGTGGTAAACATCACTTGTCTCCTCAAGATAATTCAAGACGGCAAAGATGTCACCATTCTCTACGCTCTCCTCTCCACATCGAGTCTCCGCTCTCCTAGAAACTTAGGCGGGCGGAACTTAAGGAAACGCCTCCAGGCTCTATCTTCTCCATGTTCGTGGCCTAGAGGTTGATTTTGCTGTCCAGCACTCCATTGTTGGCCGACAAGAATATCCGCCATCTTATTGATGTTTAGCCATCCGATCTACATTTTCACCGCCTATCCCCTTCCGGTCCTACCTCCAAGACCGTGTAATTCTCTCGAGGGTTGAGGCGTTCACGCTCACCTCAGATGCCCCTCGGTCTTCTCGACCTCGACCTCGCCTCCGTTTCCATGGTCTTAACAATGTCTAAAAGCAACATGAAAGTCATTATTCGAGGGAAAAATGAAATTTTAACTAATGATCAACATTGAAACATTAGAAAATAACAATAATGAACACAATGAACATATATTCACATATCAAAATTTACAAGTAGTTAGCAAGTCATGGGGCATGTTCAAAAATAGCCACACATGTCAACTAGCACACAGACATTGCTCAAAAAACAGCACACCTCAAGTCTACAAAAAGAGGACTAGTTATACACTAAGCCAAGTGCTTCACGAGCCTCACCCCCAACTAATCCTTAGTCAAACAAAAGTCACAACATCGACTCCTAGTCTAGTTTCACTGAGCCACTAATTGTCCGAGCCTCCCTACCTGGCTCTTCCTCCATTGGTTCCTCTTCGAGGGATCTCGACATGCGGTGCCTCTTTCCTCCATCGGCTCCTCTTCTGGAGGGTCTCGAACGGCCCTCTCAGCCCTCTGTAGGGTTCGTAGTTAACTCCCTCATCTCCTACTGCACTTCTCCAATCTCAGCCTTACTTCCCTCCACTTCCACAATAAAGGCGTGCAGATCATTCAAGATCCTAGTAGTCAGCTGCTGGTCTCTTGATCACCCTCACAACCTGCCTGGGAGAGCTGAACCTCTGACTTGCCTTTGAGCGTCAGCCTAGCTCCGCTTTCGTCAAGAACCACCTCATCCTCCAGCTCCATGATTCTAATCCCTTGGCCATCTTCTAGTATCCCAGAACCCTCATTTTCATCAGCCAGCCTCTATTTTGATTCAATAGCTGCTGGCGTCATCATCATAGACAACACTAATCGTTAGTGGGTAAGAAATGTCTCCCCTGTGGGACATCGGGAGATCTCCTAGTGTATATCTGATAAGAGGCCTCCTCCAAGCACTTCCCTGTACTTAATCGCCTCTAACGGTGTGCTACATGACCGTTAGCTCTCGCCATTACCTTCACCATGACCACAGCCCCATTTGGCTCTGGTCCACCATTACCTCCCTCCATACCTACAAAACAACCATAAACCCACTGTTAGAATCTTAAACACTCATTACTCAAAAGTAAATTTCCCTAATAGGTTCTAAATGCATCTCAAACCTAGGCTCGATACCAACTGATGCAGCCCCACTTTCCTAAAGGCTAACCAGAGGCTAGGACCGACCGCCTTTCGCCAGACTCAAACGAAACCATAAAACCATAGTAAAAGAAACCGACAAATTCTTATAAATTTACCTCAAAACACATCAAGGTTACGCGAACAACTCAAAATACTACAAACCATCTAAGGCATCCATTATCTTCCAACTTATACAAAGGGAAAAAGAAAATCCACAAAACTAGAGCTCGACCGTGCACCCCTTCCGGACCTCCAAGTATGAAAACAAAGCTATGGGTGAGCAAAGCTCTGAGGCCTAAGAATTCATGCACAAGCAGGTCAAACAATAACACACTTTAACCGATCAATATCGTGAAAATAAAACAGAAACACATACTGTGGCGGTATAAAATATCACAAGAAAAGGATACAACTTGCCGCTTCCATCATGTGGTCTTCAGTCCGACTTCAGGAAACGTTGACACTCCGTCAACCACTACCTCACGATCGTAGCAATCACTTTACTCTCACCCGCCTACTTACACCCCCCTGCATCGGGCCCCTCGTCAAAATAGTAACATCATTAAACCAAGTCGGATGAGGGCACCTCCCCCGCCCATGAAATAAGCGCAGGCCATACTACCGCTAAATGAGTCGACGAGACTACGCCCAATCGACTTAATCAACAACCACCCAAACGGGAGAGGTACCTCCCACTCTCTTGAGTGTGGTACATACAACCGCTTTGTTTTAACATGTCAAGAACAAGCACACCACAAGCATTTTAATGATTTCAAATCAAGTAAGTCAAACAAGGGTGAGCGCTGTAAAGTACACGCCACCAAGTCAAACAAGCATGCTTTCAAGTGAAATTCATCAAATCGACATCCAAGTATGAAAACAACATGCACTTGAACACTCACCGCTAGTTGAGCGTAGCAAGATAATGTAGGGTCAAACACGCCACAACGCCCCGGACTCACTGGAACATGCAAATCAAACCATCAACCCTTTGGTTTCTATTTAAAGCAACCTTGTTATAAGATTGAAGAAAACTATTTCAAAGGTGAACCGACGCAATACATGTATATGCCTATGAACTAGGCTCTCATAAACTTATAAACACTTAAAAATAGCAAAAAGAAGCACATACGATGGGGACGCTAAGCGGAAACGGACGATGACAACTCAAAACGAAAACACACATTGAAGGTGGAAAACAGTTTTGACACCTTGTAACGCCATTGTCCATATCTCAGGCTAAAGTGTCGGATTTGAGCGCACGCAGGTGCCGCTCGCTAAGAGAACAACCTACAACTTTCGTGAAGACAACATCAACCCAGATTTACTCTATCTAGGTCAAAAACGCAGAAACAGTTTGGAATTTCGTCCAGAATGTTCGATAGGCCAACTTCAAACGGCATAACTCAGCCACAAACGAATCAGAAATTCCAAATGCTTTGAAAGCTAAAATAAAGGGCTATAACTTTCGTGGTTTTGGCTAAAAGCTAAATCACAAAGGAACAACACCAAAACGACGCCAAAGTCACTGCAGTCAAAATCCTGTTTTCCGCTCAATGCCCAAACGAATTTTTACTAAACCAAAACACATTCATGCAATTCTCACTCGCCTTCCTGCGATTACAACACACATGCAAAACAGCTCCTCACACACCTCACACCACCCAAATCAGCACGCACATACACACACTACACACACAACACACCACAAGTGGAATCAAGAGCACCACCAACTGCTCAATTTACGGTGGGAATCCAAGAGCCCACCAAACCACTAAACATGCAATCCAACCTTGATTTCTACCAAGAGCATTAAAGCCAAAACCCTAACCCTAACTCATGATTATGGCAAAGCATACATACATCAAATTCCACCATTTCAAACCATAACATCATTCCATGAGCTAAAATAGACATGATTCAAGCCATGAAAACTACCAAATCCTTCAATTTAAAATCTTCAACTCAATTCAAGCTTATAGGAAACTAGGAGAAACCTTTCTTGAGGTTGTTCTTGGTGGAACTTCAAGTGCTCAAGTCCAAGCTTCTCCTCCCAACCCTCAATCAAATCGACGGTTGAAAGTTGCAAGAATCTCCCAAGTTTTTTCCTTTTTCCTCTCTTTTTTTTTTCCCTCTTTTTCTTTCTTCCCTCATGGTTTTCCCTTTCCCTTTTCCCTTGGTTTGTCAGTAGCCAGGTATTTAAATAAGCCAAGAGATAATCACAAAAGATATTTTTACTTGGTCAAATGTTATCAAAATGTCATGCCAAAATAACCTATCAACTTAGGTCTATTTCCACTCTTCCCCACATAATTTCTTTTCCCATCAAATTAGTCCATAAGTACTTAACTTAACCTAGCCCATCAAAGCTTAATTACCCTACTTAGGCTACTAATCACCTAGAATTGTAATCCCCTCTTAGTCATGCATTATCCCACATAAAATCAAAGAGTTTACAACCTCGTAATTAAACATAAAACTTGACTCATTTTCAAAACTAGGGTTTTAAGAAATCAAATTGGTTTTCCATATTCAAATTAGGGTTTTATCAAAATTAGGGTTTTCGAACCAATTAGGGTTTTAGGTTTCAAATTAGGGTTTGAAAACGTAAAAGCAGATTATTAAAACAAAACACTTTTAAAAGTAAAACAAGCATATAAACACCTATAATAAACTTAAACAAAATAAAAAGTCGGTACGGGTCCTCACAGCTAGGATGGCCATGCAGCCTCAAAACGGTGTTGAAACCCGGACAGTTCAAATGGTAAGTATTTTTGCTGCATTTCAAAGCACATTTGCTTAATATGATCTATTTTTAACTAACTAAACTCTTGTATACTTAGTGGACTAATAATCCCATGACTGGAGGATCACAAATTAGCACTAATACCACTACTACTCATGGCACTATACCCACTGCTCAGGTATGTATTTGTGCTACATCAATCTAGTTTTATTTGTAATTTATGTCCAAAATGAATATGCATGACCAATCCTTATTTTTATTTGTACTAGATCCAAAGGCATTCAGCAAGGTTTGGTGATGTTTTCTTCTCGAGTCAATCTTCCAGCACAAGGACATGTGTGAATGAAAACTTTCGAGTACCACCCAATGAAGGTTCATCCAACCATCAAAATGATAGTATAGCTTGAAAACTATGTTTTCTCTTTTTGTAATGGATGATAATCCCCTCATGAAAACTCTTTTGTATTTGGTTCAAAACTTTGTATATCGCATTTTGGTATTTTGTATTCGAATGGTGGAAGTGTACTTCCCTGTGGTTTATTTCATGACCTTCCTGATGGTCATTTATGTTTGGTTGATGACATTTATGGTATTTTGGTGCATTTATTGAATGAAATGAACTATGAAGTGGATTAAGAAGCTACTGCCCTTGTTCTTTCTATTGTTATGCTGTTCATGTTACATGGTGTTCATGGCAGGAAATACATCTGCTCCTTTTTCTTTTCTTTCACTGCAGCAATTACAACTACAATAAGCACTATTAGCATAAAAAATAGCAACTTCCTCCCTTTGGCACAGGTTCTTCTACTTTCTTTAAGAGCTCCTCTATACTTGGCTACTGTTTCATGCAATGACTGGATTACAGCTTTCATTTCTTCACATTTGGCCAGTAGTTGATCATTTTGAAGTTTAGTAGAAACTCTTGCAGCATTCTCACTTTCATATGCTCTTCGTAATCTCTCACTTTGTTGCTGCAGCTAGTTCATCTTTGCCTGTATTTCTTCTATTTGGCCAAGAAAATATTCTCCAATTTCCATTCCCTTTTTGCACATTTCGGGTTCTACCCACTTAAAATACCCACATGCATTAGCATTCTGTATGTCAAAAAATCCAAATTATTACCTCTATTTCATTGTTGTGCTAGCTTTTCACTAAAACTTCAATGGATTTGGACTTACCATATAATTGCAACATCCTAAGAATTTTCTTCCGGGATTTTGAATGGTCCATGAACTGCGTAGAGGTGCTATTCTTCCACACCTGCATCTTGGTCTAAAGTTTGTTGCTTCAGATGCATTGCTTGAGCTGCTACTGGTTTGCTCCATGTGTATTAAATGGGAAGAAGAAAAACCAGACGCATAACTTGTGAAGAAGAAGATATGAAGTAAAAGTAGATGGGTAAATTAGGTGGGTAGACATTTATAGCTGTTTGGAGGGCAATTCTGTCAGCAAATTTCAACGGATACAGCTTGAATGACGTGTGTTTTGTCTAACTGTTAAATGTGCCAATGGTATTTTCTTTGGGGGGTAAAGTGCCGATATTCATAGTTTAGGGTGTATTGTGCAACAGCTGTAGAAGTTGATGGGGGTTTTCTGCAATTTTCCCTTAATGATAAAATAAAGTTGTTTATTTTATCTGATTCTCCTTGAGAATTATAAATAATTATTACCAGTGTATTTGGAACCTATTGGATCACACGCTTAGAGACTGATTTCTGGATTAAAATTGTGTGTCCAAGTAGAGACTTGGAAATAAAATCTTTTGGGGTTTAATTACAAGGAATAATAAATTCCGGAGCTATTTGAGCAAATAGGATAAAATAGTTATCCTATATTTGCAGATAGCTAAAAGATAGAGTTAGGTCAGATACTACGGTGTGTTTGATTTTGAATAAAACAACCTGACCCTATCTCTTTTTCTCTCTCTCTATCCTATCAATATATGCAAACTATACGATACGTCTGTTCTTAACAGACAAAAAGGAGAGGCTAGGGTTTTTGTGAAAACATACGTAGAAAGAAAACCAAAAGGTAGAGTGAAAGGAAGGCAAGCACCTTCTTCACTCTCACACACAAATCGTAGAGACGATCCAGGCATCACTCTCGCGTGGATTACGGTAGAGGCAGGATGTCTGGACTGTTCAAAGGAATCTTTGTCTTCTCAACGAGGCAGGAGCAAGTGCACACGGGTTAAGGTAATCCTGTTAATCCTTCTCTTCAAGTCATACGTAAAACCTAGGGTGATTCCTGGTGGGTTTTGAGGGTTTAAATTTTTTATTTTCCCGCTGCATTGCTACCCCAAAACCTAACATTTCCTTTATTTATTTCTTTTAATTTTAACTCCAAATCTGAGAAGCCAGAATCTTGAATGAAGTATCTAGATGATAAACCTTTTTGGATCAAATAGTAATCAACGAAAAGTGGGAAGACATAGTGTTTTATCTTCAATTATACTTCCTGTGATGTTTGACTCAGTTGTTGCATTTTTTTATGAGGAAAATTGTGTAAGTTTACTTTGGTCCCTGTCACTTTTGTGTCTTTCTTGCAAGCTTAAATCAGTTATTCAGCTAAAACTTTGTTTTGATTCTCTGAAACATCCATTTTATTATCTGAAAGTTGTTACATCAAGCTTAACGATGGTAGGATTCTTGAAACATCCATTTTCTTGTTTGAAAGTTGTTACATCAAGCTTAACCATGGTAAGATTCTCGAACATACGTCCCAAACATCGTGGATAGACTTCACGCTCTATGTGGACTTCTCAACCATTTTCACTTCTCGAAACGTCCCCAACATCATGGATGGACTTCACGCTCTATATGGACTTCTCAACCATTTTCACAGACAACACTACCTTTGAGTCTCCTAGGATGACATATGAACTACATTTGTAAATAATAGCTCTCTGCTATTATAGATCTTTTGTCAAAAAGCTTTTAACAATTCCTTTGTTTTCAAGCTCTCTTATGGTTGATGTATTAAAGTTGGAAATACTCAAAAGTTTTAGTTTGGCATTTTTGGTTCCTAATTTTTAAAATTTGAATCGATATGGTCCTTTATGTTTCAAATAGTTATATTTAAGGTTTTCAAAAATTAAATAAAATGTGAACCAAAATTAAATGCATGACAAGTGTATTTTGAAATTCTATAAAATTCCTAAAAGTAATTCACATTGACAACACTATCTTTAGCTTAAAAAATCTCTCTGTTAAGTTAATCACAATTGAATAATAATACATGGCATATTAAAAGCTTAGTGAAGAGTGGAGAATTCTAATTTTAATATATAACTTTATTCTAATACTATTATATAAATTATACGCATGGAATATTAAAAGCTTAGTGAAAAGTGGAGAATTCTAATTTTAATGTATAACTTTAATCTAATACTATTATATAAATTATCATGTGATTTGATAGGTAGGTTTAACTAGGTTATGGTTAGAAAAAGTGATTACTTTAGCAAGTAAAGGTGATTACTTTAGTAATATTGTTAAAACAAACTTATATGCCAAAATTAGGATAATCCATTTTTCTTAATATATTTTCTATGTATTATTATTCATTTGTAATTAATTTTACAAAGGGAATTCCACAGACTAAAAGATAGTGTCTTTTCAATGTCAAGTGCTTTTAAGAATTTTTATAGGGATTGTAGAACACATTTGTTATGCATTTAATTCTAGTTCGCATTTTGTTTCATTTGATATAATTGCATTTAATTTTAGTTCACGTTTTATTTCAGTTGGTAACTAAAGATGCCTCAGATAAGTAGTATCAATTTGTGTGCCCTAGGGTTGGAATTTAATAGATTTGCAAGATGATCCATTAAGGCACCTGTCTGACTACTTTTTTTCTTTTTCAATATTTGAATCTTTCCTTTCTAGTACTCTCTCTCTCTCTCTCCCTCCCTCCCTCCCTCTCACACTGTCTCCTCACACGCGACACGCTCTCTCTCTCTCTCTCTCACATCATGTTTTAGGTAACTAGAGAGTGCTTAAACAAGGTGGTCTCAATAATAGTGGCAGTACTATCCACCAGTAAGGCAATACTATTCAGTGAGGCACCTGCTTGGCTGTTTTTTCTTTTTTTTTTTCTTTAATTAGTATTTGAATATTTTCCTTCCTAGTAGTATCCCCTTCTCTCTCACATACACGCACGCACACACTCTCTCCCCTGGAGGTACTTATGCTCATGTTTGTCTCACCTGTTTCAGTTGTTTTACTTCTTGATATTCATAATTTTTTTATAAGAATCTTTCTAAAATATAATATATTTGCTTGATAACATCATCTATCATGGACTGATATTAGCCCACTAAGTAGTTTTAAAGCTTTGCAGAAGGATTGCTCCTGAAAGCCAGTTTCATGCAAACTCTTGGCAAAGATTATAATAATTAGTAGTTTTCTGAAGAAAGATACCAAATTGATATGTTAAACTAAAATTTGGAAAGACTTTCTATTATACCTTTTGTAATTAAGCAACTGCTTTCCTATTCTGAAATTTTTATCCTGAGAACCATAAAAAAGGAGGTATCCGAGTTGTTTCAATCCAGCCGTCATTCTTGCTGCATCTTTATTCTTTTAGATTGGAGTCAACCAAAGTAACCTATGCAACAGCAGTAAATTATCTAAGTTTTTATTGTCTCATTATTTTCTTGTCTTGACAGAAGTATCATTGAGGGAAAAACTGTGACAGGACAGTTTGTAAATTGTTAATTGTCATTAGCTATAGATGATGGTGCTACTCATGGTGAATTTGATATATAAACTGCATTAAGCTCCTAAACTTGCGTTCTGGTTGCTGATCGTTTTTTAAGCTTACTGTCCCTTTTCGATTCTAATGTTGTCTATATGAGTTTGAATTTCAGAAGGAAAATATTTTCTGGATTATATATGTTCTTTGTGGTGGCCATAATCGTGAGTTTGTAAGTAGCCTCAATCTGTCATAGGGACCATGGAAGCATGAGGTATGTCCAGAACTTTTTGTTCAAATAGTTTGAGATTATTCCTCAATGCATTTTCTTTGCGGGCGACAGCTTTTTCATTTTACAGAAATAAGAATCATGATGACAAAAGGAAGTGGAAGATTCCTAGATTGAGATGTGAAGATACTTTTAAAAGATGCATGCTGAAGTTCTGCTTTCCAAGATAAGCACTTGTAGGGAAATATAAACATCTTTTTTATGGAGTGAACTATAACATTATTTCAAGAAGTCCATGCTATTTTCCACAAAATGGTGACACATGATGAACGGTGTAGAATTTGACTTGTATTGAAGTAATATTCTATTCCTATTGTAATGTGGAAGTTTAATTTTGTTATAACATTAAATTTTAATATATTTTGAGCAGAAAAAAAATGCTACCATCAAAAGATTTATTTCCAACCCTTTTAGTATGTAATGGGTGTTGCTTCCGATATACTAAATTAGTATTCCGGTTTTGTCAAAAAGAAAAAGAAAAAGAAAAGAAATAATGTGTTGCAAAAAGTGGCTTTTTATGACACGATTATTTGCTTCAAAGAGCATTTTGGGCATTTTTTGGAGCACATTTTTACATCGCCAGTATAGTGGCAACACTTTGTCCAGCATCACAAAAAGCGCCACTAATAAGTGCAGGTGCAGCACATCTGTAAATTGTGCCATTTTCTTTTATGATAGCTACATTTTTGGGTGCTTTTTGGGCATTTTGTGTCACATTTTTTGGCACAGTAAAAAACAGCTTTCTTATAGGACACATCTAAAAACGCTAGACACTTAGCTTCTATATTAGTTTCAAGGCATGGTCATCTAAACGAATGTTGGCACTAACTTGTACTTAAGCAATAAATCAGATTGAGCTATTGAATTTAGTTTAATGCTTCAGCTTGAAGTTTAAATAAGCAATAAATCAAATTGAGTGATTGAATTTAGTTTAATGCTTCAACTTGAAGTGTAAAATTTGACAAATGAATGAAAAGCCACAGAGAAAATGGGGGCCCCGGGGGGTGGGGGGATACCGTAGCCAGTAATACCGTAATAACTCTCTTATAATATGGTAACTTTTATTTGTCTTCATTATTCTCATTTCATAGACTGCATCTCAGAGTTCATTTTATTTGGTACATGATCTACTATCATTTTATTTGGTACATGATCTTCTACCACAATAATGATACTCAATGCCATTTCTAATTGGGAAGTACTAAAGAGTGGTGGAAATGTTGAGATGAGGTTGCAGGGAAACTTATGGTGCCGGTGCCACAAGTCCAAGTTCGCAGAAATCTTGAAGGACAATCAATAATTGTTGACATATCACGAGCCAAACAAATGCCAACTTCTACCAAGACTCGACTTGTTCCGATGGGGGGATTCACGCACCACAAATCTGGCACATGGTTATTGATAGCTCTGAAAATAGTAGAATTTACTGAACTTACGGTAGGATTGCTGCCGGGACGTATATTTCCCCCGGCGAGATAGTTCAAAATATTATGTGTTTGACTTAGCTGAATAGTCCTGCTGAAGTATGTAGCTTCGGGATACATGTTTGCGGAGCATGTGCCATGTGCATCCCATTCATGTTTCCAAAATGATTGAAACCTCGTCTGTTGAAAAGTTTGCTCAGTTGCCATTGGTATCCTGATGTCTGGCCACCGTGAGTTTCTGTTATTCCAATCCGCGAAAGTCTGCTCACAAGAACGGTCATTACATTAGTGCACCTGTGCAAGCGCATATTTCATATGTTCAAGACAATTTGAAAGCCCTATAGAAATTACCCGTAGTGGAGTATAGTCAGGACCGCCGCAATTTTGCAAACGTCGGGTGAAGTTGCCCGGCCAATTACCATGGATTGTGAAGACGGTTGGTATGGGGTTTCTTTCACAAAAGTTCAAAGTGCAGAAGCCATGCGGCCATACTTGCAAGCTTAAATAAGTTATTCAGCTAAAACTTTGTTTTGATTCTCTGAAACATCCATTTTATTTTGAAAGTTGTTACATCAAGCTTAAGATGGTAGGATTCTCGAACATACGTCCCCAAGATCATGGATGGACTTCGCGCTCTATATGGACTTCTCAACCATTTTCACAATAACACTACCTTTCAGCCTCCGCGGATGACATATGAACTACACTTGTATATAATAGCTCTCTGCTGTTATAGATGTTTTGTCAAAAAGCTTTTAGCAATTCCTTTGTTTTCAAGCTCTCTTATGGTTGATGTATTAAAGCTAGAGATACTCAAAAGTTTTAATTTAGCATTTTGGTCCCTAATTTTAAAGTTTGAGTCAATATGGTCCTTTATGTTTGAAATAGTTACATTTAAGGTTTTCAAAAATTAAATAAAATGTGAACTAAAATTAAATGCATGACAAATGTATTTTGAAATTTATAAAATTCTAGTACTTCACATTGACAACATTATCTTTGGCTTAAAAAATCTCTGTTAAGTTAATCGCAGTTGAATAATAATACATGGCATATTAAAAGCTTAGTGAAAAGTGGAGAATTCTAATTTTAATATATAACTTTATTCTAATACTATTATATAAATTATACACATGGAATATTAAAAGCTTAGTGAAAAGTGGAGAATTCTAATTTTAATATATAACTTTACTCTAACACTATTATACAAATTATCACGTGATTTGAGTAGGTCTAAATAGGTTATGGTTATAAAATGTGATTACTTTAGCGAGTAAAGGTGATTATTTTAGTAATATTGTTAAAACAAACTTATATGCCAAAATTAGATTCTCCACTTTAACTATTTTCTTAATATTTTTTCTATGTATTATTATTCACTTGTAATTAGTTGTACAAAGGGAATTCACAGGCTAAAAGATAGTGTTGTGTCAATGTCAAGTGCTTTTAAGAATTTTTACAGGGATTGTAGAACACATTTGCTATGCATTTAATTCTAGTTCACATTTTGTTTCATTTGATATAATTGCATTTCATTTTGGTTCACATTTTATTTCAGTTGGTAACTAAAGATTGCTCAGACAAGGCAGTATCCAGTAAGGCACCTGTCTGACTACTTTTTTCTTTTTTAATTTAATATTTGAATCTTTCCTTTCTAGTACTCTCTTTGTCTCTCTTGCTCTCCCCCTCCCTTGCTCCCTCTCACACTCTCTTACACACACACACACACACACTCTATATCTCTCTCTCTCTCACATCATGTTTTAGGTAACTAGAGTCTTGAGAGTGCTTAAACAAGTTTTTTTTTTTTTTTTTGTGAGTGACCTCACCTCTACACTCCCTCCCCCAAACCCCAACCCATCCCTCCCCAAGCTTAAAATAAGTTAGTGTCACATAGTGACAGCATCTATCCAAGTAAGGCAAATGTTCAGCAAGGCACCTCCTTGACTTTTTTTTTTTTAATTAATATTTGAATATTTTCCTTCCTAGCAAGATCCTGCTCTCTCTCACATCTACACAACACACACACTCTCCTTGAGAAATTTCTAAATTTATTATGTTTTTAAATTTTTTCCGCAAATATGGTGATTTAGTGTAGGGTTCGACAGTGAGTTTCAGATTTGTGAAATGCGAGCCAAGAACTCAAGATTTCACAAATGCAGTTCACTAAAAAAAAAAAATTATCAAACCGACTGCTAAATGCGAAGTTTGATATAACTCGCATTTAAGGAATGCGAGTCCGACGTATTAAAAAAAATTAAAATTGTAAAAACTCGCATTCAGAATGCGAAGTTTCATATAACTCAGATTTACGTAATGCGAAGTTCAACGCTTTAAAAAAAAAAAATATCTGAACTCGTGATTCAGTAAATGCGAAGTTCAACGCTTTAAAAAAAATAAAATAGTTCAACTCGTGATTCGTAAATGCGAGTTTCATATAACTCGCATTTAAGAAGTGCGAGTTCAACGTTTTAAAAAAAATAAAAATTGTGGGAACTCGCATTTAAGGAATGAGATTTCAAGATACGAAAAAAATTAAAAATATACGAAACTCGCATAACTCGCATCCGAGGAATGCGAGGTCAATATCTTAAAAAATATTAGCATTTTCGAAATAACTCGAATATTGTGAATTCGCGTTTTATGTCAGTTGCATTCATGAATTGGCAGTTACAAAAATTTGTATGTTTTAAAATTCAGACTCGTGATTTAGCTTAACGCGAAGTGTTATAAAATTAGCTTTTCCACAACGCGATTTCGCGGAAATAGCAATCCATACACAAGAGTTTTAGTCCGCGTGAAAAAATAATTTAAAAATTCGGGAGTTTCGTGAATGGTCATTGAGCAAAAAAAAAAAATACTGATATTTACCATCGAAATAAATTTGTGTGAATAAGGTACTGGACAGAAATCCAATAATCTTAATGGTCAAGTAATGTGGCAGTAGTAAGCAACCTTTACTCGGCTATTTTTTACGTGCCAAAATTTGAGGAAAAGAAATGAAGGAAGAAAGAAAGAAAGAAAGAAAGAAAGGAAAGAAAATGAAAGAAATTAGGGTTTAGGGGGGGTTTGGTTTTTTTTTTAATATAATCACAACCGAGTTGGAAAAGGGAAGGAAATTTGTTTTGCTTTTTGGTGATCCACCTGTTAGGCGTAAGCACACGTAGGCACTTACGCTTCTAACCCGGGCCCCTAAACGGAAAACCCTCAAAACCAACATGAAATCGAAAGCATAAACCTTAAGCCTTGAGATCCAAAACCCAAACCCGAACTGAAGACTAAAACCTAAACCGAATCCTATTTCCTAAACCCCGATTCTAAAGCCAACCTCATTACTAACGACAATATCGAAGCTCAGACTCACTTCAATCATATCGCTGAAATTATTCTCGCTACTCTTAAAAAGACCCTAAAGACCTTCGGTCATCCTAAGGGTCACCCTTCGGATCGCCTCGTAATGATATGCTTAGTTATTTATTGTGTAAAGATTTTGGTGAATGTCGGAGGTTTCGTTAACAATTATTTTGTCGAATTTAGGCGTGAATTATATTGCGGACAACCCAAGTTTTATGGCTATTTAAGCGTGAGTTTGTTACAGGAGGTATCGAGTTGGTCCTCGTGGACCATCGGTTGAGTTTGGTGTTGAGGAAGTTGGAGATCTTGACGCATTATGAGCCTACGACAAAGTGTAAGTTAGCATTGTCGACCAACGCATGGGGCTTGCAAACGAAAAGTATATGTATACAGTAGCCAATTGAAGTCACGAGGAAAAGAAAAAAACTAATTATTCAATACAAGGTTCAATGTCCTCCAAGATGTCCACCAGTACCACACTCTCGACGCCTACGCGTCCTAGCTCCTCTACGTGGCACATATGTCTGGATCGGAGTAACTAAAGCTGTGTGTGACTCATGTGCGGCCTCTTGATCATGTAATGCCTCAGTCCGAGTCCACGGCTGTCCAGGACCTCCTTCGCGTTGACTGGAAGTTCCAACATCTACGTCAACCATAGGTGTAACCTGTTGAAACGTCACCTGTGACCTAGACGTTGTATCCTCCCTCATGCCCAGCGACTGAGGTGTGCGGACAGTCGATTCACCACAAGCGTCTAATCGGCGTGCACCGCTCTCGGCGTCCGGCTGGGAGATATGCTCTGGGGACTGCACCCTACGACGCCGACCACCACCGTGCTGGCCTCCACCTACATTTCTATGTGCCCGCTCAACACGACGCGTGTCAACATGAACTGGAATGTCATGAGGTACAGGTGGAGGGCGAATCGCAAAGCGTCGTCGCCGGCGTCATTGTAAGCTCTCATCTACAAACTCCCTGATGGCACGGAGATGATGCCTGTCCTGCTCCTCGCATACTGTCTCGGAATCTAATGCCATATAATGAATACGCGACAATACATCAACCTATTAAGAGTTTGGCATTATAAGAAATGTGTAAGTGCGGTCATTTGTACACGAGAGTGGTAATACACGTCAGATTAATTAGTTTGCATTATTATTGAGCGTGGAAACTTACGAGGTACTCTGATCTGGCACTATCGCCCTGAAACCCCTCGGGAATCGGAGGATGCCGGCTCGGATCTGACACATACAGAACTGTCCGCTGACGATACCACCGGAAGTAGTCATCGATGGATACGTGAGTATCATCAATCGCTGGTCCGTCTCGCTACCAAAGAATGGCGATGTGTCCAAACCTCAATGTAGTGCACATGTGCCATGCCCCAATCCTGATTCTTCCTCCCACGGCGACTAATTCGGTGTAGCGTTGCGATGTTCTCGGCAAGCCGATAGTCGGGCACGGGCTGATGCAAACCGAACTGTCGCATAACTCGATGAGGTAGGTGGGGCTCGACAACCTCAAAACAGATGATAATGGATGATCTCCAATGTCGCGTCCCAGTAGTGCAAGACTCGGAGGATGCAAGAATGTCCTCCAATACGGAGGCATCGAAAAAAATTGCATAGCCGAACAAATGTCATATCACCATGTTTTAGAAAAACGAGTTGGCTGTGGAACAAAATTTGTACATGATTATAGGGTATGCATAAATAGTGCAACATGTACCTCATCGGGCCGTAAGCCAGTCAACTGGTCTCTAAGAGCTGGTAAGACATGTCGCACAACTCTGTGTAAATCCAGGCCAACATCCCACCTGTAGAACAAATGTAGTAATGGACAGTGTTAGATTCTCATTCCGCGTAAGCGGCTAAGATGAAAAAAGCGGTATCGACCCAGCTCTGTAAGGCGGATAGTGTAGTGGCGAACTCGATCGAGCAACGTAGCATTCGTTTCCCACGCCATATCGCGTACAAAAACGGTTTATATTATTCCGGAGTTCAGAACGAAAATAATTCCGGGCTACACCCGTTTCGGTAATGCAGCGTACCTGTAGCAGCAGTAACGGTCCGGCAATATCCGTAACTCCGGTGCGTGGCGTCGCGAGACGGTATAGAATGCCGGATGCACTCCCAACCGTACTCCCCAACGTCTCTAGATCTCGAAGAAGTGGAAACCATCGGAAGAGTTTATTCCGGATTTATCAGAGAATAAGTGCCCGCCAAAGTAACAAAATGTAGGCGCGAGCTCTGCGCGAAGAGTCTCATCCGGCAAGCCTATCCAACACCCGACAAACTACTAACTCTCGCGTCCGGTCAAAGTCGGCGGGCTCGGGAAAACCCTAAAGCTCAGCCAAATGCCGCCTCCATCTACGGTGTGCGCTACATCAACTCCCGTGTCCGCAATCCCCATATAACCTCGACATCACCAAGGTCACCGGTAGCCCACCGACGGAAGATGGAAGGTATGTGTCTCTGGGCGCCATCTCTCCACTAAAGCGGTGATCAAAGCGTGATCCAGCTGCTGATAGCCGCATAGAAGTACCCCTCGTCCAGCCATGCGCCGTGGCTCGGTATCGATGCGTGGTCCTGCGAGAACGCTTTATCACGGCTGACGGACAACGAGCTCGCGCTGTGATATGGCCATGGAAGATGAATCGCGGGCCCCGCCAAATAATGTCGCATATACGGACCAGTGTACATCCATTGCGGTGGCCGCCATAACCTATAAAGAGATTTAAATTTTCTATAAATACACAAATTTTCCGGCGGGAATAACACAAAAACAACTATTTTGCAGTTAGTAGGTGCGTGTCAATAAACGTGAGCATTCATAAAATACGCCGTCCATGATTAGAAATTGGAAATACTACGCGGAAATAGAAAACTCGAAATGCAATCTCGAAATGCCAAATAATGATTGGCATTTCCGCAAACATGGCCTATAAACATTTCGGCAGAGCCTCCCCTATAACATTTTAAAACTCGCCAATGTTACGGCGAAAGGGGGATTATTGCTCCTGCTCAATGTAGAGTTCGCAATATCTGGATCGTGTGATCGTATATACGTCCTCCAATGTTTCATCATCCACTATTGGGACGCGTGGTGTATATATGCGACCGATGGTTGCACTCGAAGTTTGAACATCCCCTTGTCCACCGCCATGTATTCATAAACTTTGTCAAGTAACTCATCATACGAAACTCGACGCCGAAGTTTTACTGATCGATTGCAGGTAGGAGGGAAATAACACACAGATGACTCACGGTGCTTGTATTTGCCTCCGATAGAAAAATACCTCGTAGAGTCGCTTCGGAAGACATGTTCTAATTCAATCAGAAGCTAACAAGCGCATCGCTAAGATATTTATTGTTCAAATTTATTGTAATGTAATCGGATTCCTAAAATCATTATGGTTGGGTAACAGAAACAAGACTTGGTGAATAGAAATAGTAGGAGTAAAAGCCGTAAACTCATTTCAGTAATTGAAGGTTCAAGTTCTGCAAAAAAAACAACCCTAACAACGACTAAATCTCCAGGCCAGCAAGTTCACTACTTTCCAAAAAAAAAATGAAAATATTGCGGGAGGAAACTATTTAAATACAGACGGAGGGGTAGGCATTACGACATTTCTCATCCTGCGGATGATGGACAACAACGTGTACTGAAATTATGCTTTGACTAATTCAAAGTAGGAGAACCGCAAACAGAAAGACCTTATTGTGTGGACGAATACTAAAATGTATTCGTCCAAAAAACGGTTGGGCCGATTTGTAGAAGCGAATTAAGGAAGACGCAAGCGTTGGAAATTACCAGATGGATAAGTTACGGGAGATGTAGGGAGGAATGAAAGCAGAACACTAAAACCGGACAAGCAAATGCAACATTTCCCGTCTAACGAGCAGCCCCATAAAAAAAATCTACCCGGTTACCCACCGGATTTATATCATTATTGGGCAGAACCTACCATATAACTAAAACCTAAACTCCCTACCATAACATAAAATGTAGTACTCAACGAATACATTACACAATATTCGCATCTATATGTCAACAATATTATTAGAACTTTGTACGCCGAAGTTCTGGGTACGACAAATTAAAAGCAAAAAAATAAAAGGAAATGAGAAAGGGAAGATCAGTGCGCAAGCAGCAAAATGAAGGCATTCATACGTCTAACACACATCAGCTTACATTAACCCCAATTGAAAAAATCTAGAGTCGAGCTTACTAACCTGTACAGTAATCTGCCAAAGACGTAGACACTCGAGAATGCAGTCCAAAATGGTCCAAATGTATAGCAAGAGTTTTGTCTACAAATAATGCAACAGCTGTAGTTATTTACTAGTCAATAATACGTGGAGCATAGTAATACGCAAAAAGGTTGCAAAGTACTTGAAAAATATTAGTACAAAGTATTTACAATGAAGAATGGTAAAATTGCAGCACCTTTTGTACAAAATCACCCAAAAACAACAATTCGGATGAAGGGGATAGCCAAGTGTTCGTTCTATCTTCATGCGAGCCAAAACATGATAGAGGCAAAAAAAATTAAAAACAACAAAGACCCGGGCAACTAAGCATCTATTGTATTAGTTTAGGGGATTTGACTGCACTTATAATTTTTTTTTTAAACACAACGTTCAAAAATAGAAAAACTTAGCTGAACAAGTTTGGATTCTCATGAAATACTAGCTATATAAGATAAACGGAAAAAATGGAAAAATGACTGACAGTACTGAGGCCTAATTTACTAACACGGTTAATCTTTGCTGAACTTTTCGGATCTGATATGAAAACATGTTTCCCTACAAAATCTATAAAAAAATCGTCAAAGTTTCCCCTGTACAATGAGCTAAACTCCCTGCCAACAAACAAAGGTGCTCCAAAAAATAATAAAAAGGGCAACGTAAATGGAATCAATAAATACAGCAGCTATGTAAAAATCCTCATGTGAGCATCAGCCATAAGCAAAGCAAAAAATGCCAGCAGAGACGGAAAAAACATATGTACCATAATTCGGCAGAGTAATAAACCCTTTGCAACTACGGAACATAAAAAAAGACGGAACATGTTATCAGAAAAATTCCTACATTGCATCACGAATCCAAGAAACCAACAATAATATCCTACCTTCGCAAGCAATTACCTTTTTAAAAGTGTAAATGCATAGTTCACATTTATGTCATCGGTTCTTGACAATATTTTTCCCTACAAAACTTACAAAAAATTCGGCAGAGTTTCCCCTGTAAAATGACTAAAACTCCCTGCCAGCAAACACAATTCTTCCACAATTAAAAAAGACAACTTCAACGGAACCAAGAAATGCAACAGAAAATAGAACACCCACACCCTCATACGTGCATCAGCCATAGGCATTGCAAAAAATTACTATCGGTAGAACAAAATATGCACGTGCAATTGTAAAAAAAAAATTTCTTCGCAAATGGGAAAAAAAACCACTGCCCCGGAATCAGAAAAGTCCATATAATGCCTCACGAACCCAAAACACAAAAACAAAGTTCCTACCTTCGCAAGCAATTACCTTTTTAAAAGTGTAAATGCATATTTCACATTTATGTCATCGGTTCTTGGAAATATTTTTTCCCTACAAAACCTATAAAACCGTGAGTCTCCCAGTAATATGACTAAAACTCCACCAACAATCACAATTTTAACACAATTAAAAGTACAACATCAACGCCACCGGAATGCACGGAACAATAATCATAGGCCTACAGCTGTTTCCCAACTGTGGTGACAAACCAAAGAGCGACGCATAGAAAATTCTTTTAAAATTTAATCACTGAAAAAAAATCACCGAAGCCATATTATCCCCAATAATTATCAATGTTTTACAGTAAATTGATACCATAATTAACGTCTTCTTCCAATGAAGAAGTAATCAAATCAAAGTACCCATTTTCAAAAAAATTTCACCAGACAGACAGATAATTAGCTTCACCGTAAAACCACAATCGACAAAAAGAAACCACTTTTATGAATGCTAACCTAGTCTTACAAAAGCCAGTAACAAAACGTCATCATTCTTGCAGAAATCCAAAATTTCGTTGAACATGGGAAAGAATTTAAACTGATTAGCAGCAGCTTCCAACCATAAACGTCTAAAATCTTAATAACATTAAACAGCAGCCAATTTTTTAATTGACACAAAAAAAACGCAGCACCAAAGGAAAAAAAAAAATTGTAACGGAAAATTTACAAGCTCTCCACGGCGACCTCACGCGGGGGTGGCTCGGCGGGTTCGCCAGCCCAAGCTCCGGCGTCGAATTTCCTCCTACCACCGCTTCACGCTTTGCAGCTTCGCCGGCACTGACGGAAAGATTGCAGCTCGCCTCTGCTTCTTCAGCAACGGACGGCCGAATGCTGGCCACCTCACGCACGGCTGGATGGATGGCTGCGCACTAATGCCGGCGGTCGCCGGCCTTGCAGACGAAGCTGCGGCGTCGATTCGACCCACGAACTCTTCCGCCGCAGCAGCGGCGGTTGGAGGTGATGCTTCGCCTCTCGCTTCTTCAACAACGGACGGAAGAATGCTGGGGCCACCCGCGCTGACGCTGGAAGGATGGCGGCCAATGTGCGGCGGGTCCCGGCCTTGCTGAGCCAATGCGGCGTCGATTTCGACCAGCAACACTTCCTTGTCTCAGCAGCACGGTTGGGTGATGCAGCTCCAACTCGTCTTCTTCAGCACCTCAGGATGGTGAATGCGCCACAATGCCCAACGATTTGCCTCAATTTCTAACACAATTTCGTTGCCCCCAAATTGGATGTATCTTTAGGTTATGCTCTGTTTCGTGCGGGAGGAAGAGGCTGCTGTTTTATGCCCGGGTAACTCGCATTTCACAAATGCGAGTTACCCAACACGGAAATTATTTTTTTTTTCCTTTTTTTTTTCTTCCGAAAACCACATAACTCGCATTCGAGGAATGCGAGTTCCATTGAATTCGCATTCCTCGAATGCGAACGTCACAGTCTTGGAAACTGCTTGCCAAAAGTCCCCTGGTGTGGGATTTTTTTTTTTTTCCATAACAATTTCAGAA
Source organism: Gardenia jasminoides (assembly GCA_013103745.1). Lineage (NCBI taxonomy): Eukaryota > Viridiplantae > Streptophyta > Magnoliopsida > Gentianales > Rubiaceae > Gardenia > Gardenia jasminoides. The sequence continues at coordinate 11,809 of VZDL01000048.1, read as the reverse complement.
TTTTCTCCTCTCCCTTGGAGGTACTTATGCTCATTGCTCACGTTTGTCTCACCTGTTTCAGTTGTTTTACTTCGTGATATTCATCTTTTTTTTTATAAGAATCTTTCTAAAATATAATATATTTGATTGATAACATGATCTATCACGGATTGATATTAGCCCACTAAGTGGTTTTAAAGCTTTGCAGAAGGATTGCTCCTGAAAGCCAGTTCCATGCATACTCTTGTCAAAGATTATAATAATTAGTAGTTTCCTGAAGAAAAAAATTGATTTGTTAAACTAAAATTTGGAAAGACTTTCTATTATACCTTTGTAATTAAGCAACTGCTTTCTTATTCTGAAATTTTTATCCTGAGAACCGTACTAAAGGAGGTATCCGATTTGTTTCAATCCAGCTGTCGTTCTTGCTGCATCTTTATTCTTTTAGATTGGAGTCAACCAAAGTAACCTATGCAATAGCAGTAAATTGTCTAAGTTTTTATTGTCTCGTTATTTTCTTTTCTTGACAGAGTGTCATTGAGGGAAAAACTTTGACAGGACAGTTTGTAAATTGTTAATTGTCATTAGCTATAGATGATGATGCTACTCATGGTGAATTTGATATATAAACTACATTAAGCTCCTAAACTTACGTTCTGGTTGCTGATTTTTTTTAAGCTTACTATTTTCCTCTTCGATCCTACTCTGTCTATATGAGTTTGAATTTCAGAAGGAAAATATTTTCTGGATTGGTATATGATTTTTATGGTGGCCATAATCGTGAGTTTGTAAGTAGCCTCAATCTGTCACAGGGACCATGGAAGCATGAGGTATGTCAAGGAACATTTAGTTAAAATACCTTGAGATTATTCCTCAATGAATTTTCTTAGCAGCAACAGCTTTTTCAATAAAGAACCATGATGACAAAAGGAAGTGGAAGATTCCTAGATTAAGATGCGAAGATACTTTTGAGAGATGCATGTTGAAGTTGTGCTTTCCAAGATAAGCACTTGTAGGGAAATATAAATATCTTTTATTTGGAGTGAAATACAGCATTATTTCAAGAAGTCCATGCTATTTTCCACAAAATGGTGACTCGTGATGAACGGTGTAGATTTTGACTTATATTGAAGTAATATTCTATTCCTATTGTAATGTGGAAGTTTTAATTTTGTTATGATATTAAATTTAATATATTTTGAGCAGAAAAATTATGCTACCATCAAAGATTTATTTCTAACCTTTTTTAGTGTGTAACGTGTGTTGCTTCCGATTTAATAAATAAGTTTTCTGGTTTTGTCAAAAAAAAAGAAAAAAAGAAAAGAAAAATGTGTTGCAAAAAGTGGCTTTTTATGACACAATTATTGGCTGGAAATAGCATTTTGAACATTTTTTGCGGCACATTTTTGTACTGCTAGTATACTGGCGACACTTTGACCAGCATCACAGAAAGTGCCACTAATATATTTGGCATATCTGTAAATTGTGCCATTTCCTTTTATGATAGCTACTTCTGAGACGGAACTGAATTGTGTATATTTTGTGCCGCAAGAAGGTTTTTACGATGCTTTTTGGGCATTTTGTGTCACATTTTTTGCACAGTAAGAGGCAGCTTTCTTGTAGGACACCATCTAAAAGTGCTAGACATTCATCCTCCATATTAGTTTCAGGCATGTTCACATAGACGAATATTGGCGCCAACTTGTACTTAAGCAACAAATCAAATTTAGTGATTGAATTTTGTTTAATGCTTCAGTTCGAAATGTAAAATTTGACAAATGAATGAAAAGCCACAGCAGAAACCCGGGGGGGGGATACCGTAGTCAGTAATATCATAACAACTCTCTTATAATATAGTAACTTTTATTTGTCTTCATTATTCTCATCTCAAACACTGCATCGTAGAGTTCATTTTATTCGGTACATGATCTTCTATCATTTTATTTGGTACATGATCTTCCACCACGATAACGATACTCAATGCCATTTTTAATCGGGAAGTACTAAAGAGTAGTTGAAATCACGAGATGAGGTTGCAGGGAAACTTATGGTGCTGGTGCCACAAGTCCAAGTTCGCAGAAATTGTGAAGGACAGTCAATAATCGTTGACATATCAGGAGCGAAACAAATGCCAACTTCTACCAAGACTCGACTTGTACCGAAGGGGGGATTCACGCACCACAAATCTGGCACACGGTTATTGATAGCTCTGAAATAGTAGAAGTTACTGAACTTACCGTAGGATTGCTGCCGGACGTATATTTCCCGTGGCGAGATAGTTCAAAATATCATGTGTTTGACTTAGCTGAATAGTCCTGCTGAAGTATGTAGCTTCGGGATACATGTTTGCGGAGCATGTCCCATGTGCATCCCATTCATGTCTCCAAAATGATTGAAACCTCGTCTGTTGAAAAGTTTGCTGAGTTGCCAATGGTATCCTGATGTCTGGCCACCGTAAGTTTCTGTTATTCCAATCCGCCAAAGTCTGCTCACATGAATGATCATTACATTAGTGCACCTGTGCAAGCGCATATTTCATATGTTCAAGACAATTTGAAAGCCCTATAGAAATTACCCGTAGTGGAGTATAGTCAGGACCGCCGCAATTTTGCAAACGTCGGGTGAAGTTGCCCGGCCAATTACCATGGATTGTGAAGACGGTTGGTATGGGGTTTCTTTCACAAAAGTTCAAAGTGCAGAAGCCATGCGGCCATACTTGCACAAAAGTAAAGTACTCAAAGCTAGAGTTGATTGCCACGGGACAGAGCGTGAGAATGAAAACGATAAGTTTAGACACTATGCCCATCATTCCAATGACAGTATAGTGACTAGCACATAAAAAAACTTTGTTTGTGGAGAGTGGAAGAGTATACTTCCATCAGTGATAACTAAGCCTATTTATAGAACTACTGATTAAGTTTCACGATCTTTTGCCCCTTCTCTCCACTATCAGATATATTAGTAAGAATAGGAAAATGCTGGTAAATAGTAAATTTAGTTGAAATAATAGTAAATTTTTATAGAATAGTAGTAAATTTTATGATAACATATAGTATATTTGATTAATGATCAAAACTTATTAGTTTGCAGTATAAATTTACTATTTTACTTTAAAAACTTATGTGAAACTACTATTAAGAAGTCTACTTGAAATAATGATAAATTTTTTTTTATTAATGATTGAAATTTAACTTAATAAATCAGTACCTTTTATGTCTAAAATAGTAAATTAGAATAGATATGAAAGTTACTTTTTTTAAAATAAATTACTATTTTATATCCCAACTTTTTAAATAAATTACTATTTTATATCCCAAATTTACTTTTTAGAGAGTAAGTTTATTTCAAGTAACAGTAAATTATTATAGAATAGTAGTAAATTTAATTATTGATCAAAACTTACTAGTTTTTGGCATAAGTTTACTATTTATGTAAAAAAAAACTTACATGAAACTGGTTTTAGGAAGTTTACTTGAAATAATGCTAAAACTTTTACTAATGATTGAAATTTAACATTATATTGGTAAAAAAATTAATGTAATATACATGTAGACACAGTCATCGTATGTATCATTTATAAATCTTGTGTATTTTGTCCATTTTAAAATTACTATAAAAACTATTTTTAATATCCACATGACCTTATAAAATATGTAATAAAAATTTGTCATATTATAAATTTTGAATTATTTTTCAATCTTTATAAAGTTAGGAAATTTGGTTTGCGCAATAACAAATCATCTGAGGCGAGTTATATATATAATAGCACTTGTCTATACATCACAATTTCTATAAATTAATACCTATGAGTAGTATAAAATGATAAAATTTTAATAAATTTATTGTTCAGGTCATAAGTATAAAAGTTAAAGTTGTATTAACATAGCATAATCTTTGAAAATTATAGTAAATTTACCCATATATTAAGTTATGTAACTTTCAAATATCTTTTGTATCATTTACATTTTATATTTGTATGCATTTTTTTTTATAAAAGTCATAGTTTTATGTTGAATTTTAATTATACATAATATTGATGCATATTATATTTTATATTTTATCTATCCCAAATTCTCGCAACCATGGTTATTACTTATGACAGAAACTATCAAATTATCTTATGAAGTTTATACATAGCAAGAATCAGTAAAATTTATGAGAAAATATTAAGTTCTTATGGGAAATGATACATAGCATTTAGATAAAGGAGCCTAAAACAAAATAGTTTTTATTTTATCAACTTCTTCGTTACTATGATTTAATACTAAGAAAGAAATGAAATACCGTGCAAATGTGTCTTATTGAAAGACAAGTAAAGTTTTCCAAGTTTTTTTTTTTATAGAGATCTTCTTTTTTGTCATGAAAGGCAAAAAATGTAGAGTAATTAAAATAGTTAGATCATATTTTTAATAAATCAAAACCAAAATAATGTTTGATTTGTACCACAAAATACGATACCCACAGCATGCACCGCTCGTACTCTAGTACTATTTTTTTAAAATGAAGAATCGCTACATAATTAACTTTTAAAGGAAATAATGAGCATAAAAATCACGAGGGTAAAATACGAGACATTTTTGTAATTGATACATTTTTTCGAGGTGGTAAGGAAGTTGTTGGACGGCGACCAACGTTAGATCACACTTGATGCTTGAAGTTTCATATTACGATGACGAAACACAATGAGTAATCATAAACTAATCGATTCATAGCTGTGTAGTTGGCATTCAATTGAGAAGTAGGATGAGCAGGTGGGCATGTTATTCTTTAATAGCATTATGCATTTTGGGCTGGTACTTTCGCAAGAACCACTGCAGTTTGTAGGAGTTTGTAGGAGTTTGAGATCTTTGTGTTTGATATAAAAAATTCGAAAGTAGTACACTAGTACTGGATGTCATTGGTCCACAGGGTTATAGTCTATTTGGGAGGGATTTTGATGGCATAAATTGACAGGAGAAAGGACAAAAAAATAAAGGAATAGAAACCATTAAGGCATACATCAACTATTTACGGATACACAATTCATACTCAATAAATCTTAATGGCTATTTTCTCTACACGAGAACGTAGGTTAGAATTAAAGTCCAAAAGTGTCTCAAGATTTGCTTCAGACTTTTAGCTTAAAATTAATTTTTTAAAATCAGTTGAAATACAATAAAATAGTTTTATAAAAATCAAAAGTTAAAATTAGGTTTCTAAAATCAGTAGAGAATAATTATTCTTGTTGAAAGGTGACTGGAATCAAAAGTTCAAACTAAACTATAATTCTCGTAATTAGCAGGTTCCACATGTTAGTCGTTAGAAGGACTAACTTTTAACTAGAGCTGCTAAGCAAGTTGAACTTGGTTCATTTTTACTCGAATTTAATCGAACTCGAATTGGAGCCTACTCAAGCTCAAAAAAATAAAAAAATAATTATTTTATTTTTTTAAAAATGAATAAAATAATTATTTTTCTTAATAAATAATCAAAATATTAGGGATATATATATGTAATTGTACTATTAAAATAAAAAATAACAATAATATATATATTCGAGCCGACTCATGAACTATTAAAATTGAGAGAAAATTGTTCAAACTCGACTGAGATATGAAAACAAACTGTTCGAACTTGATTAATATTGAGTTCGAGTGAGCGGCTCAATTCATTTGTAGTCCTACTTTCAACTTTCCCGTGTACATTCTAAATTAGTACTACATAGTCAAAAATTTTTGAGGGAAATTCGCCAAATTCGTTCTTGAACATTTTCACTTAAACCATTTTTGTCCTTGATGAATAATCGTAGCCAATTTAGTTCTTGAATAACTTCTTTACTTCCAATGTAGAATTTTTCAATACATTTTATGTAATCCTTGCTGACCAACAGGGGACGTAATCGCCATATCGCCTAAATCTTATTGACCGACCTCAAGTACCAATCACACTCTCCACATTTCCAGGCGATCTCACCTTCTTCCACTTTCCTGGTTGATAGTGACATGCCTTCTCATCTTCATCCTTCTCTAAAGCCATACATATAATAGAAACGTACTGCTGCTATATCCATCATTTTGCATATCTCATCGTATAGATATTATATAGATCTGTCTCTTCAAGATCTAGTCCTTTTTTTTTTTTTTAACCTTCCCCCGCTCCTCCTTTTTTTTTTTTGTGTGGGTATCTCTATAGTAGTAGCAGTTGCAGTATTTGTTTCGGATCCTAGTGTCACGGACTTGGCCAGGTCCAACATGCAACCGTGACACTAGGAAGTCAGGTGGTGGGTGCTATACGCATGATGGGTTTGTTGAATCACCACTGTACTATCAAAAGAGTACTGCTCGTATTTGGTGCGTTTCTTCAATGTGTTGCTGGTTTTGCCTACCGGGCAGCTTTCCTCACAAATATGGTAGTCGACCAGTTATCCGTGAGAGTTAATTCCTTTGACCACAATTGAGACAGAAATCCCCTAGGGCTACTACTCTTTGCCCTTCTGCAAATCCGAGGGTGTCAAGGATGGGCGAGAATCTGGGTGAATCTTACGTAATAAATAGATTCTCATCCGGCTTTAAAGATCCAGTAATGTGACTTGGTTTATCATTTCAATCGGCCCGTATAAATAATAAACTTCGGTTGATTTCAATAGAACTAAACGAAGTTAAAAAAAGATTGGTTAAAAAATATTTTTATGTTTTACCCTGATGAGAATCTTTTTTAAAAGAAATAAAATATTTGAGTTATGGTGATGAGTGATTTACGATGTTATGAAACTCTGGTTTCATTGGTTTAGAAATCAACAGAGTTTATTTGTTATTTATTACTCAGGACCGTTGGTAGCTAAAACAGGAGATGGGCCAGTAAAAGCGTGCTATATAAGGAGCACGAGAGAGGACTGAGGGCTTGATTTTGGGGATAGAGATTTGAAGGCAGAGAATCTGGAGGCTCCTCATGAGAGTATATGATTGAGAACTCTCCCTATCGCTTTAAGATGCGTGTCAATGAGACCGAGGTTTTCTTGTGTCAATCGGACCCCTTATCGGCTGACAATTCAAGATCCTCACGGAGGATTAACGAAATTATGAGGCCAATATTAATCTAGTTGGTTTCTAGAGTTAATTGTGTTTTTGAATAGTGTTTCATCCTAACAAGAATAATCCACATAAACTTAGACAGTGTGACGATCATGCTAATGGTGTAATAAGAATTTGTAGAATATGATGAAAGTTCTATATTAAAAAGTAAAAAATATTATTTAAGAACTAAATTAGCTTCACAATAATTCATCAAGAACAAAAAATAGTTTAAAATGAAAATATTTAGGGAGAATTTGACGAATTCCCCAATTTTTTGACGGCCACTGGGAATAGTCACATGGTGAGCAAAAGGCCTGTGTACGTTCTAAATTACCCACAGTTGTCAATTTATGACGGCCACCTGGAACAGGGACCAAAAAGGCTGTAAGGCCACTTGGAATGATCGCATAGTGGACCATAAAGGCTATAAATCTATGACGGCTACTCGGAATAATCACTTAGGGGTCAAAACTCTTGAAGATAACATTGCCCGTGACTTTAAGATATTTAATAAAATGGTTTGCTCAAAATTATTAGTAACCAAATCGGATGTAATATTTCTTTTCGTTTTCCTTTTTCATCCCAATATGGGACATTTCACTCTTGCCATTTTGCAGAACTTTGCATTTTCATAAAATCTGTTACAATCCCATCTATCTATTAAGTTGTGCGTAGATTCTAGAAGTGGTCCTTGTCTAACCCTCGCACTTAAGTTGCATAACACTTAGTTCATTACCTTTCTTCTGTATAGTCATAACTATAACATCACTTTCGGCTCCGGCACTAAACTCTCTGCACTCATTTGCATAGTAAACCACTTGGCCCCAAGCTCATCTCATGGAGATTACACGAGATTTATTCTGTACCATTTATAATACTCTATACTCATAAGTTGGCCCAATAACTTTTTTTGAGTTAAGACCACGATTTAAAATAGTTAACTCAAAATTATTAGTAATCTGACGGACCGGACGTTATATTCCCTTTCCTCTTCTTTCACTGTCGTGATATGTGACATTTCATTTAATGTGTTGTGACTTAATTGGTGTATCAGAAGCACTCATGTAAAATCATGCCTTTACTTCAATTATTGGCTTGTGATTGCTTATGTAACTTTTATTAGTGAAGATAGCTATATCAGAAGAATGCATGTGTAAATCATGCCAGTGATATTACCTGGTCATTAATGTATTGTGCTTTGATCAGTGAAGACAATTGTATCAGAAATGCTCACATGTAAATCATGCCCTAAAATTATTGTCTTGTGCTTTAAATCAGGACCACATTAATTGTGGACCTAGCATGGTCACTTCACTTTGTAATTATTCATATTGTGATATTTACCAAACGGGAAAATTGCACCATTCGTCCCTGACATATCTGAGATGAAAAAATTTAGTCCCTCACATATAAAATGTGCTCTTTTGGTCCCCAACATAGTAATTGCTCATGTGTCATAGATGCGTTCCAGACTCTTTGTTTGGAACAAGGTATAGACCCATCAAATTATGCCCAATAAGTGAGGGGTAAAATCACAGGAAATATGCTCATCACGGTTCACCCAAAATGTGAGGGAAATTTCTTTCTCTCTAACCTTTAGTCCAGCCTAATTTTCTAATTTCCCCAAACCTCTAATTCAACCCTAAAGCCCTCAATTCTGGGAATGGCGACAGATGGCTTCATTTTAAAGGCGTGATGGAATATCTTTCATGTCCATTTTCTTGGTGTCATACCATTGGGAACTTAAATCAAGGTGTGAAATGATCAGTAACAATAGGTTCACCTTCTCACTCCAGGAGATTCAGCTTTGCAGGCGGTCATTGTCCAGTATAAAAGGGGATAAATCCACCTTACAGTCTATATGAATTGAAACCTTTTGACGAAACATGGTGGGCTCTTTCCAGTGGTATTGCCAGTGATTGACCGTTTTCTATAAAAAGCTTTTAGTATGTTTTTGATATAAGCACAAAGCTCTCATAGTGTCTGTCCAGCATTTCACGTAAGAGGCCGGAATCTTTGTGGGGTGAAGCCTCATGGTTTCTTTTATGCTGCATCTAAATATATAGGTTAAAGATGTCTTGTCTATGCGGACAGGTCAATTTCAATTAATTCTTTCTTTGCCCTTGCCATTTTATCTGGTTGTGAGAAAGCTTGACCATTGCCCATTCCATTGCATTAATTGGTGGTGAAGGACATCGTACCTCTATAAAACAAATCCTACAATTAGTTGCATGAGATACGTCAATGTTTGGAGGAATTATTTGGATACCCTAACTAGAATAATCATTATATATTTACAGAAAGAGTATGAACAGAAAATTGTGATGATTGTTTTAACTTCATATTTGGTATATTCATAATAACAGGTTGACAAAAGATGTGTATGATATACTTATGATGGGAACTTACCTAGTGAATTGGGGTATTAGTTCAATTGGAGGTTTGGGGTTGAATTAGAGGTTTGGGAAATTAGAAAAGGAGGTAGAGGGATGGAAGGTGAGAGGAAAGAAATTGGTCCCTCACATTTTAGGTGCTCAGATGAGTTATTTCCCGGTTACCCCACTTGAGGGCCGTGGTAGTCCATAATTTTGTTCTAGAGCTAAAAGGAAGCACGCGGAAATCACGTGGGAGGATTACGTTTGAGTGAAATTACTGTGTTGGGACCCAAAGGCGCATTTATATTGATTAAATTTTTTAAATGCGATATGTCGAGGGGACAGATAGTTACCTTTTTCCGCACCAAACACACAAACTTGGCACGTAATTATTGTCCACTGTGCTTTAAATCAGGACCACATTATTGGGACCTAGGATAGTTCAACTTCTAGTAATTATTCATATTGTGATATTTACCTACTTACACCAACAAACTTGGCACGTGAAAGGTTAAGTTTGAGTCAAATGTGTTGTGACTAAGTTTGAGTCAAATGTGTTGTGACTAACTAGTAAAATCATATCAGAAGAATTTGTGTGTAAATCATGAGTCTAACCTTGGAATGGGAGGGTGAAATTTTTCATTTTTAAATCTTTGGTGTAATTAATTATCTTTTAAAAATATTAAATGTTGGATGAGAAAAAAAAAAATGCACATAAATGAATCTGAGTGAATGAAAATAGAAAGAAAATAGAAAAATTATAAAAATTTATAATTTTTAAGTAGTTTAGTAATATGTTAAAATTTAAAGGGTGATTTGTCTACATGATGACATAGGAATTAGAATCTAAAACACCTTAAGATTGCTTTGCACGATTTTTCAGCTTTTAAGCCATTTAAAGTCAATAAAAGGTTAAGTTTGAGTAAATTAAACATATTGTGACTTAACTAGTAAAAATAACCATATTACTTTGTGTGTAAAATCAGATTCTAATCTTGCAGTAAGGTGAACGTTTTCTATATCTAATTATTCTTATTATTATTGTTGTATGGAAGATAAGCACTAAGTCAGGAAGTAGTGGTTCTAATTTTACAGGCATCATTTAGCAAGGTAAGATGAATAGATTTTCGATAGTTGCAAGACATTCTTGATACATCACAGTATCAATTGGTTACTAGTTATTAGTCCATTCGTCCCTATGCACTGATCATTTCTGAGAAAATTCCATTCGCGATTCTTTTAATGGTCCCAGGTGGAACTGTTTGAGTACCTAATTCACATGCAACTTAGTAACGTTGCGATATCCTTTTGTTTTCTATTTAAAGGGAGGGACAGAGTACATAGAGTGTCAAATAATATAATATTGCAAAGTTTACAAATGAAATCGAGATGATATCCGTAACACCTGTAATGATTAATTAGTTATTAGCTAATCAAGTTTACTATCCAATTACAGAACTAGAGTTGCAACAAAAATGTTAGGACTTCAGTAGATGATGTTTTCACCTTTTCCCGCAAATTTTGTAAGTATATACCTTTCATAATAACAGAGGTAACAAGAGAGGGGTTTATGTCACTTTTCTCGGAAAACTACTACACTTGCAACATTGTAGGAATACTTGACCTTTATGATGTTTAAGAAGTTGAAAAGCCTCCCTTTTTTTTTTAAGTTTTTTTTTTTTCCTCTAGCAGTCAGAAGAGTGGGTTTCCTTTTCGATCCAGGGCGCATATCCACTACAATTCAACCGACCAAGATAAAACTCGCCTAGGTGCTTTGCACATGTATAACGGCTTCATCCATACCTTCATTGAGACGGGGCAATCGAGAAACAAATAGTCCATAAGTTCTGAATTCCCTCAACAGAATCATAAAGAAGCAGAAGTTTGAAAGTTTCATTCTTGGAAGGAAAATACATACTAGTCCCCAAACTTTTTTAAGGTAATTTAGTCCCTCAAGTTTTACATGGAATTGGTTACAAGGTAAAATACTGCATGAGGACCTATACTGGGCGCCACTAAAGCATCTTTCGGTCGGCCAAGTAATGGCTATCACGAGGGGCATTTTGGATAGTTCATGTGAGGATCCATTTAATAAGATGAAATATGATAAAAAAAAAAACTTTTGTGAAATTTATTCTATTGTTACATTTGTATCAAACCTTATTGTGAAGATATACATTATTGTGAAATTACAAACTGTTCCATTTTACATCGCCATCGTGAGCATCATTTTCAACAAAATGGATTCAAATCATTTCAAGTGTACGATTGAATTAGGGGTGTGGATATGAAGGGTAGGGCATCACTTTCCACATACATGGTGATCTAGCAAACCTTGGTATAGGGCCTCTAACATCTTGATCAGGTTGACGTAATGGGTAGCAATACGTGAAAAAAAGAAAA
>VZDL01000047.1:0-55657 GCA_013103745.1 Gardenia jasminoides | reverse complement strand
CCGTGCACACATCCTCACAAGAAGCACTTGAATGATCATTCTACTACCTTTATCTATCTAAAGAATTTCTTGAACCCAAAGAGGGAGGCTGAGAGACTCCCTTGGCACCATATTTTCTGGTAATTGTTGCACTATTCTACACCCACATTTATTGATATATTATTGATAATGAATTATTATCTAATATTTGTAGCATCTCAAACAATATTGAAGAGTGATAATTCAAGCACAAATTTATTTTACCAAAGGTATTATATTTGCAACATTTGAGAGAAATTGGTGAGAAAAACAGCACGATAGGAATTATATACAATTCTGACACAAACACAAGCAATGCCAATGAGGAAATTATATATTAGAATACCATATTTTCCCCAACTAGTGTTTTTCTTTTTCCTATTGAGTTTTTTCCTTTAGTAAGATTTTAATGAGACATTTTGCAATAGGACGCCTAAGGGAAGTGTTTACAAAGCTCAATAAATGATTCTTTCCATTCATCCCCAAGAGATACATTGCTAACATTCAACATCCATCTCCTAGCACCATTAGCAACATTATTCATCCATCTCGTAAGTTCACTGACATTTATGAAATTACTTAATTCATGCTGTATTTTGAAGTGTTACAGAAGGACATATAATGTTAATACGCTTTATGCGGTTTCCACAATAATAAATAGCCATCGCATGTTAAAACCGGTCGACAGTCGAACCTTTCACTTTAATGATTGAAAATTGTTTTAGGTTTTAGGAAATTAGAAAATTTTGGCCCACCAATTTGGTTCTTCCCATATACTAAACGCCTAAAACACTAAAATCATAAATTTTGGATCTTGTTTCAAGTTATTTAAGGAAGTTATTTAAGAATAAATCTTCAAAGTTCCCAAACTAAAGAGAGAATGATCCTTGATCTCCTGTAAATTTTAGTGTCTATATATAAGAGGAGATATACATTTGGGTGCTGAGTCAGGTCAATTGCTGAATTTTTCACCCGCTAATTTGAAGGCACCCCTGAGAGATGAATCCATGCTCCATCACATCCAGTTTAGCATGTAATGTCATTTTATGTGTTAAAGGATGATGTCTCATGAGCTGACATGTTTCCATTCTCAAATGATGCTAATATGTCGTTACTTTTTTGACAGTTTAATCTTTAAAGTAACAGCTGCGCTGCTATTTAAAATTACTAAGATGCATTACTAATGCACACTTCAATGTGCCAACATGGGCGAAGTAAAGAATCCAGTTTGCCTTTCTTCTTCCCTGACTTCTCTTTTAAACATCAGAAGTTAAGCAGAAAGGAAAGGATTCGTAACCCGCTAAATACACCAATAATGCATATAGATGAAGAAGTCCCGCAAACCATGGAAATTCAGGAACCCAGTGCCTTTAAATTCAGCATTTGTCTTTGACCGAGGCATATTTTGGCTGCTTAAATTAATGCAAATCTTTAAAATACAAAAACATTAGTGTATCCAGTGCAATTCCATACCAGGGGCGCTTCCTAAGCGAGAAGTGAGTTGTTTTCTCCGGTTTTGTTCCATGTCACCGGCAGGTAATTTGCCATCGATTTGTGACTGATTCCAGATATTCCATGTTTGATCATTATCTTTTGTGCACAATGTACCTTCCAAGTTATCAGTTTTGTCAAAGCATAATTAGCTTTAAGAAAATTAAATTCAAAATATGAAATACGACTAAATATTACCACGCTAAGTTTTTGAATTCTTGCAAAATGAATACTGGAGTTTGTTTGTTTGATCATGTAAGCCTGAAATCTACATCCGAATTGCGCAGATTTCCTGCAATGCGAATTAGACCATTTTGACCACACAGTATGCACACCTCGACATATGCCTCAAATCATGTCACAAATACAAAAAATACTCAGGTTTGACACATGGATTACTGAACCAGCATCTAGTTGCCGCGACGCAATAGCACAAAGGAAGTAGAGGATGAAGGGAGATGATAAAAAGTGCGTTTCTACAGAAGCAGGATCCCATTATAACCTCCCTCACCGGTCCCAGTAGTGGACCTGATGCCAAATACTTAGGAGTTAGATCTTCTAATAATTGATGGAAGTTGCAAAACATTCTCTGCCCCATAAAGTTTCTGATAGTATATGATTCTCCTGACCGGATGATCCCTCAAACCACGCAAGTTTACCACCCAGGCCAGGAACAAAATAACTGGCCATTGGATTTTGTGTGTATCTAATTGAGGGATACTGTAAAAATTTTGTACCATATGCAACAACATAAGCTGTATTTACTCTTTGAGTCTGGCCAAGCCCTGAAACGTCTCGGCTGGTATAAACACAACTCCCTTTTGATCGCCTATCTATGGAATGGTGCATAATGCCTTTAACTAAACTCTAGTGTCATTATCTGTCTTTATACTTTATTATGAATCCAGCACGTATCAGCTAAGTAAGTGCTCTTCCAAATTGGAAAGCAGGAACCTTTTTATTTGAAAAATATTATAATATTTAGTATTTATTTGCAATTTATTCGTTTTGTTCCTCCGACGCTATATGTCATTGCCTTTCCATGTTCCATCATCCACATTAATGCCTTTTGCCCAAATATAAATACTATTTGATATTTATAAACCGTTACATTTTTTTCTAATCACAAAAAAGCAACAAATTAATTTAGAATCTGAAATTTCCACCTATATAGAGTTCACTGTCTGCAATGTTTGGAGAAGGGAACAAGGTCCCAACCATAAAACCAGTACAAGAGTCCAGCGGCGAATTGTTCTATCTTCAAAGTAAAAATGGTTCTAAGAGACAATCTCAATTTGGGATCCATTTCCTATATACAGCAAAACTGATAAAATCAAATACCACCTTTATCCAAATCCCCACTGAATTCAAAGGCAACCCTGTTTCTATATGTATTAAAAAGGGTGTATGCAAGTCTCAAGTGTACCAGTGTACTTTTCTTACCACTCCCGTTTCCTCGTCTATTCCGAACCTTAGGAATATATTTTATTTTGAGGATTAATTCAAAACCCGCACCGCATTGCAATAATAAGTAACGCGTACCATTAACTTGGTTTACATGGTTCTTCAAATCTCCCTGGAGAACCTGATGGCCATTGTGCATTATTGCAGTACAGTCTCCCCACCTGCCTATCGATGTTATAAAGATGATGCTAAGGAAATGAATGTAGTGGCGTAGAGGCAGTAGCAAGCTCAAAAAGCTGTGCGGAATAGATGGTGAACCCAAACGATGGCCGCACGAATCAACGTCACCGCAAGAACCCCTTATAGTGACCTCGCCCAACAAAGCCGGGCAGCAGTCGGCAGAGCAGAAGGAAGCGTCCAACATTCACAAGAAGCTAGTGCCGGTTGTTTTAGCAGAGGAAGGTTGAGCCAATTTGTGGCTGGCGGAATATACCCCGGCGACAGCCACAAGAAGGACGCCGCCAAGAGCAAAAAGTAGGTCAATGAGAGCAGCAATTTCCAGCCCGATTCTGTTCTAATTCGTAGTTTATGGATGGGATTCTCTTCCTCTGATTATTTTTCTCCTGCACCAGAATGGATTGATCGCCGGCAGTCTGCAAGCAAGGGCCCGTGCTTTCTATCGAGGTCTGCGCAGAAGTCTGATGCCAACTGAGCCTTCTCATGCCTAGTATTCATCTATAAATAAATGATGCCCAAAGCACTAGCTATCACCACTGACTGTTTGTTATTGGTTCCCTTCCATTGATCATCCTGGAGGTGCTGGAGGGAAGGATATCCGAGGTCTGTTGGTTTTCCTCACTGGAAGCCTCCGCAAATCACCCTTCAATTGGTAAGGAGGAGAAACAGGAGTCAGGGAGAATGAGTTGATTTGTATTTCCTGACAAGAGGTGCCCAGAAAGCAACCTAATTAAGAAGTTACAAATGATACTGAGCACCTTCACCTTAAGGAAGCTGACTTCCTCGATATTATTATCGTTCTGGTTTTCTTGATGAGTTGATGCCTGACCGTTTCATGATGGAAATATTTAGATTTGAAAATACTCAAGCAAAATCTTTTAATTTACTACAGTTTATTTACCATTTCAAGAGCTGGCACATCAATCAAGATATTTTTTCCATGTCCCAAATCATAATAATTCCAAAAAAAAAAAACCATTATATCGATTTAATTGTTCTTTTGGTATATAGCAATGATTCTGTATATAATTTTAGAATTTTAGACAAACAAATCATTAATAAAGAACCCTCCTTAGTCAACAAACTGGCTTTATTAAGCACACAAAACCCTTTTAGCCAGTTACAAATTAGCACAGCAGAAATACTAAATCAATGTCTCGCAAACGATGCGTAGACCCAAAATCACTGACATTATGCTGATGCTGATAAGCATGTCTATTTACCGTGTGGTTAAACAAATATGGATTGCCTTTTAAACCTCTGTAAAGTCAAATGCATATAGAATAACATACCTCAGCCAAATACAGATCTTAATAAAAAATGCCCACGTTTAACCTCAAATTTCGCGGGCAATCAAACGTCGATTTTGTACTCTTGCCGGGAGGAACCTCACTCTTCTCCGGTCATTGGAGGCACGCTACTTTGTTTTTTAGTGGATTGCATCATGGTGTAAGTGCACTTGCCCCCCCCCAGCAAGAAAAGCAGGGCAATGCACATGCATAACAACAGCAACGAAAGTCGCACATACATGTTGGGGAAATATATTACGATTTCTTTGAAATTGAGAAAGAACGAGGCCAAAAGCGCAAGAAATAACCCTCGATGTATAGAGCAAAGCTCAAACAGACCAATAGATTTACCTCAATTGGAACAAATTATTACGAAACTGCAAAATAAAACAAAACTAAAAAGCCCTGTTAAATTGGTGGATTATCTTTCTTTCAACAGAGGAAGTCCCAGATATACCGCAAACCGTTTCGCAGAGATTTTGGGATAAAGCCTGAATCGGGTGAGAATATAATTTGAATCTGATAAAGAGTAATTCATTTTAGGCTAGCATATGAAATGCAAACAATATACCGATGATTTAAATTAAAATATATACCCATCAAATCTATATTTATGACTCCGCCTGAAATATTATCATTTTTTTATACATGAAGTTTTAATGTAACACGGATTTATGTCCTAAACTGCATCCTTGACACACTAACTAAAATTTGTTGCTTTAGTAGTATTTCTGGTTTTAAATGGGTTAAATGGGTAAGAGTCAATTAATCCACACTCATTCACATCGATCAAAGCAGCAAACAGAATTCGCCACAGCCAAATATAAATTCCGGCTATCATACCTCAGAATTTACCATTGGTGTTAGTAGTTACGCCCAAACCCTCGCCGAAAAATCCAACCCCAACCTACTAGAATATACTTGGGAATATTTTATCAGAAGCTCCGTGATAGACCTTTCTTGGATAAAGTTCTTAAACCCGTAAACCTGCATTTCTATGATGAATGTGGTCTTGCTCATGTGGAGTCTAGTCGCTGATTCCATGGGGTGGAAGTTTTACCAACACGAACCTTTGAAACATAGAATAATGCGCAAAAGAAATGGAAATATCCCGCAGTAAAAACAAAAAATAGCACAACCGCTTATATGGAGGATACGAGTCATCTAACAACCATGGTATAAAAAACAGTTATAAGATCTGTGCACTATGAAATTGCAAAGCATATAAAAGTCATGATTACTATGAAACATCCATCGACTTTGAACATATTCATTACCGAAAGAAATGAACCGCAAGCAATTGGAACACAACAGTATTTGCGGAATTTGTCTAGTTATATTTTAGCAAGCCTGATAACAACGTTCAAGCCGTAGTTTGTTTATTTACCAAGCTCCGTAACATGAAGGTTTTGAACTCTGAACTATTTGAAGTAAAGTTTCCATGTCACCCAGGAGCCCACTTGTAGCTATCTACCAAGTCCATCGAGTTCAAGAATTGAAAACAAAAAAAGTACTCTAATTGTGCTTGACTATTAGGAACTCAAATCTTCAAAAGTTATTTTTGAACCGGGAATTTGATTTCGTTAAATAGTTTCATAGATTTATCTTCAAACCCGACCGTCATATGGTTTAGGTCTGATCTCCTGCTGCCAGTCTTTACCTCGCAGTCATCTGTAAATAAAGCATTTTACAAAGTCTCACTATAACCCTTCGGGGAAGCAGATGAAAACCATATTCCTCTAGAATCTTTTTTTTTGTAATCTGTTGGTTATTCATCCAGAACTTCTTTCACCTTTTAAACACCTTCATTTCCTGTCTAATCCATCCTCCTTCCCTAATCTCTATTTATAATGGGTTTTATTCCTCTTGTGAGTTCTCTCTTAGTTTAAACAAAGTCCATTTAACCCCAAACCTTAAATACCTGGCATTTCTTAACCCTTAATCCATGCAGCCTTTACAATAAATTAGTGTGCTTAATTTTTTCTAAAATCATTAGATTTGAACCTTGTTGTTGATAATATGAATCTAAATTCTTGCATTCAAACATACATGCATGTATAACTAAGAATTCAGTAAGAAAAGTTCATTGTGATGTTTTAAACAAAAGAACCAATAGCCTGAAATATTTTGACCCTGTGAACTATTATTGGAAAAACATATATATTTGTAGCTATTATGTCAGTCTATGGTGTTATAAAAGCCATAAAAGAACAATGTCTGATATATTAAGGCAAAATAGTAAAACACCAGCCATTGAAGCTAAGGAATCTAAAACCCCAACTAGGGGAGTCATTTTGAATTCTCCCAAACCCGCAAGGAAATATTTTAAAAGAAAATTCAAAAAGCATTATGAATGATGTAAAACGAAGTGCGCAAGGAGTGATCCACCCATCTTGGACCTATCCATTCATAAATGAGGATATAAACTGCAAAAAATGGAAATTGAAACCATGAACCCAAACTAGGATGTAATTTGATTAAAATTCTCAATAAATATAAAATTGATAGTCAATTGAATACGTAGTTAACTGTATGAATAGTTGCAAGGTCTAAGTTAAACTGATTGAAGAAGGATAAAGACCATCAAGTTTCTATTTTTTGGGTTCCAGTTGGAAGATTAATGGTCCAAACTGTGGGAAGAACAAATTATAAGTAACCCGCTTGAATAGTTCAAGTGGCTAAAACAGGCAAATAAATTGTTGGGGAGAGCCAAAACAAACCTGGCTGAAGTTTGAGGCCAAACAGACTCGCCCGACTTTTTCTTTCACTGTCCGTGCTTTTTTGAAAATGTAATACTGATCGGGAGTTGGATCGGATCAGCAGCCTAACCTAAAAGACCCCATTTTCATGTTAATCCAAGTCTGTGTGTCCCCAGATGCGATCTCCTGAATTTGTCCCATGATGAACAGGTGCACCTTCTGTCTTCCAATCGGGTCTGAAAGATTCTCATGTACCTCTAGTAAATTCTCCCATCTATAACTATAGAATAATTATTACCAATTAGTATGCTTTCTGATTCAGTCGATCTCTATAACCCATACCACGAGCTCTAGAAATCAATTAATTGATCCCACATTTCGGTTTCTTTCCAACCTCAATTAAGCCAGATCCTGATAGTTTTGTGGGGTTCCTTTCCTTTCTTGTTTCACAGAATGTCTGGATAATTCAGTGCTAACAACCCCATTATGTGGCAAACTGGCGCCCCGGTGTTTAATGCAGGTTTGAAACATACAGCATTTAGAGTCTGAGAGACCAACCACCTAAGACACAAGCCAAAAAGGCAAGTTTATACCGAATCGAGAATACCCCAGTCGGAATCCATGCAAATAGTATTTAGAGTTCCAGCTCTCGCAACTTTGGCTCTATGCCTTGTACCATGTTGTTGCTCTCTGTATCTCTGAACCCAGCAGAAAATCTCCTGATTCTGAACCCCAACATATCTATGGTTTGAAGACTCCACTTTGAGTTGGGTGATTTTGGCTCCCATTTCTGAGTTTGGAGGCACCAGAGGTCTGGCCCAAGTCTCACACCAAACCATCGAAAGTCACCAGAGAATGGTTAAACAATCCAGAGAGCTTTGAATCTCCTGGTGCACCAGAGAATCCTGCATACCACTAAGTCACTGTATTTCATGAAGTGAGCATCATCCACTTGCGTTGGCTGATCCTGTTTTGCTGACTTAGTAGAAGCCATTTGTTCTATTTCCCCACCTGGGACGTGGCTCAGGTTTGCAATAAGGGTTATTTTAGTAAATTATTCTTGCCCTTCTGGCTGTGACAAAGGAACACCAGTTTTGACCTCCACTGTATTCTCGTTCAAACAACCCATGACCGAGAGCAAGTGTAAAAGATAGACCCCAAACCTTCCCATGTCATCATAGAATATCATGTATCTGGAAGACCCATGCATCTTGAAGGAATCCAGATTTTGTTACCTTTACACAGAGATAGTGAAACAAAGTTACCCATTCTCCCCTTTCCTCCACTGGAATACTGCAAACAGCCAAATGAACATGCCAACATCTTAACCTATCTGGTACCTCATCCCCATTATCCGCATCCATGTATTCCAACCCATACCCAGTATTGATCAGTGTAAGGTCGTGTCAAGAAAAGACGACAAACTCAATTCTCAGAAGTCCCAGAATCCTGGTACCATATGTTTCTGAGTTGCTCCAAAATCTCAAATGGGGTGGGTGCGGGACTAAATGTGTTTTAAAAAACGCAACCGTAGCGCTTCAGTTTTGATTCATCTTCGGCTCTGAAATGGTCATCACCTACCTCTGTCCCATCCCCTAACTTTCAGTTCCAAGTAGGTTTTAAAAAAATAAATGAAGGCAACTTTATGCACCGCCCGAATACCTTCAAACCTTGATTCTGGAAATGATGATCTTTATTCATTTGTCATGTGATTCACCCAAAAGAATCGCTAGTGGAACTGGGTAAATACTTGATTTGTCAGGGAGAATGGAGTTAAACATCATAAACTGATAAGAACACCGATTACTTTGACAAAAGCTTCTGTATACTGAAACTGAGTATTTTATTTGTGTCCATTTATTTTCGAGGCACTGTCTATTTCTCTTTCTTCGTTTACATGAGGTGGTATTTCTGCAGCCTCTAACCGATGTTTGGTACTGATTTCACTGTGGTCTTTACTTGGATAAAGACCTGGTCAAGTAATATTCCCTCACAGAGGCTTCCAAACTGACCGAACTCCTGATATTAGCGCTCCAACACCTGTCTTCAGGTTACTCCATCACTCAATATATTCGCCGGTATTCTTTGCCGCCGGTGCAGTGAAACCGTCTGAATCTTTGAGATTTGAACGGTAAAGATAGCAATTTAACCGTATTTTCTCCTACCGAAACGTTGCCAACAGGTACTGGATAAAGCGTTTGATAAACAGATTTGGTTTTCTGCCCCACGGGATAGTTAATCATATATGACTTGCAAAACGTCAGTTTGAAAGAAACCAGGTCTATGATGAAACAAAAAGTTTTAAAGATTCCAGACGCAAAATGCGAAAGCTGCAAAAAGGGTTCAACAAGATTCATCCGCTCTGCAGCTTTACAGCCTGTCTCCACTGAAAGAATGGTAAATTCCTGACCCATTGGAAAGGTTGAACATCGCAAGAGCACAGGTTTCAAGAGTCCCCTGCCTTAAAGTTGGGGAAGTGATTTTCCAACCAGGGAAATTGAAAACATATACCTCTGTTTTCTGATTGTACATCGCTGCTACAATAGCTGATGCACGCCTCCTCTCACATGGTAGTTTACCTGCTGATGGCAATCTCTTAGCCTCAGCTGGGAAATTTGTCTAGTTTCCTCTGATTTGTAAATGACATCTCTGTTTTCACAACATTCTTCTCTATCAGCCCATGATCTAGTTCCTGATTTCAACAGCACATGACTCCGTACCGCATCATTTGGTTTATATACCTGCACAGCATTGATCAAACCACAAAAGATAGGAACTTCCATGAATTACGTCCCATTCCATCAAATAAAGAAGGCGTTATAGGAACCCAGATGTAAACCAATGCAGAAAGCTGTGGGGAGACTACTGGAAACAATAGCAACCCCTTTATATTTTTCAATTCATTGCGGGACATCCAAGGGAGGTTTGGCACTGGTCTCCAGGCAGATGGTATTTGACCCAGAAGACTGGGGTGAGGGGAATTTCCTAGGACAGGGAACTGCATTGACAGCAATGCGAGATAGGATGAATGTAAGCATGTAAGTACCTGATGGCCACTGAGACAGTGGCAAAGATTCTGAAGACAGGAAAATGATGGAACCCCAAATTTATCCCCCCTCAAAACACGTCCAAGATCGTGAATCTGGCTAAAGAAACAAGCACAACATAGCTAGCATGGGGTTCATCACGAGAGAAACAGACGGTCTGAGTAATCTCAAAGAAGCAGAAAACAAAGAAACCGCAGGAAACCGAGAGCTGAACTAGGTCTGCAGCAGAGAGAAAGGTGCTGGGCGTAAAGTGATGGTTTTCATAAGCAAGAAACCCGGGAACCTAGAACCAAGTAGCAAAGTTTGTTTTAAACTAGCCTCCTCACAGGTGCAGATCAGAGGCTGCGCGCTGAAACGTGGCAGTCTTCGGGAAAGAATGCTGAAGCGTGGCACATTCTCAGGTACCAAAAGGACAAAGAAGACTCATATTTCTAAACTGCATATCTGAAAGACATTTGAAGAAACTGAGACACCAGCCAGGCAACGTAGAGTAAGCACCTCCTGAGTTTTAATATATTTTGCAAGATTAGTATTCCTATATCCGCAATTTTAAAAGGAATAAACCACGGTGGGAAAGTTTAACAATCAATCGGGAACCCATTTAGAAACCAAGGGGAAGAATCGGGCACCTGGCCTCCCAGCTTGCTTGATTCATTAGCGCCCTCACCGAGGAGAAAACTTCTTGCAACTGGAAACTGCTATCCACTGGGTAGAGTCACCACAGCCTCATGCCACCCATGATAACCCTTCCCCCTCACAGCAGAGAGAGTTCACTCGCGCCCAGAATCCAAAGTCCAGTCTTTTGAAGAGAGAAATTTGTCAGCCATTCAAACAAAATAGGCGATAACCATGTTCTGCAAGTTTTCTTTTAGTAAAGAATATGCGGTCAACCCCAATATGTTTATATTCCAAACCATCCACGGACAGGAGTTACGCCCATTTCAAGTGCCTTGCTTTGTTCTAAAGTTTATCGGAACTTCCGCGAAGGAAGTTTTGTCATCTGAGATAAACTTGCTAGGCAGACATCTGAGCAATAGACCCGTATTTTCTTAGAAGCAGCCCAGATTCGTCTCTTTGTTATTAATACATGCCACAACATCGATTCTTCTGAGAATAATCACAAGGATCTTTATCGGTTAGATTGATCCCAGCCCAAAGACCATGTAAGGAAACTTCTGATCCAGAAAAGAACGTAAACTCTAGTTTAAAATTTAGAACTACACACTGCAAACAAAAAGTTTCTATATGGAGAGAGGCAACCACAGAACCATACCCAAAGCCATATCAAAAGTGAGCTTGCAACAGCTTGCCCAATTAGCTTCTGGGTAGTATTGAGCAGCATCAACCTGTGGTTCCATCTTATATCTCCAATCCTAGATTCGGACTATTGTGGATGGCTAAAATAATATCCATAATTCCTTATCCTCGCTTACTTCAAAAGATCCATGCACGATACACCATATTAGACATAACTGGAACCCCGGACCGAACTACCTTCAACCTGTGGTAATCAACAGGTTCTAAATTCCTTTTTGATAAAGTAGAAGCAGATCCTTTCTTCAATCCACCCAGATCTCGCATCAAACAGACTCCAGGTAGACTTGACATCATCGACGGCACAATAATAAAACTACTATCTTCCATCTTGGAGTAAGTTTCCTAAAACATACATCACTTGAACTTGACATAGTCTTGATCCTCATCGATCAGTAAATTTTTTCTCTCAAAACCGTGACTTCTAGGATTTCAGCTTGGAGACCATATAGTGATGCTTTAGCCTGCACACCCCTCTAGGACTGAACTTCAGAGTAATCCATGCGCTACCTCTTCCTCCAAATCACATTAGAATGTATCTTGTCTAGTGGCTTGACCACTAAGATTACCCTATGCCATCTGATGCCAAGTTTTATTTCTACACCCAAGCAAAAAGTTTAAAGGAGATACCATGTCGGTTTGGTAAAACCCTTAGCCACCTCAACCCGAATGCTCCTAAAAGCAGAAACAGACAGAGTCTATATTCTTATGAAGATCCATTTATTAATCTCACCTTATATATTTACCATATTGATTCTTTCCCTCTACACATCTCTTCGAGCAGGCCCACTGACTCTCACAAGCTTCCCCAGAATTCCCACAAAAAGAAAGTTTGCAGCGAATGCCATGTAAGTGCAGGGAGATAACCATCAGAGACAAACTAGATGGGATGTTTAGACAAGAGGCCAAGACCCCTTCAGTTAAGTGTAGACATACAAGAAAAGATCCAATTCATTTCAATATGGACGGGAGTAGGAAATCCCCACCCAGAAGGCTCATCCAGCTCGGATTTCCACAGTTGCAGAGGCAAGCAAGAACTTTTTTCTTTTTCCTCTAGCAATTTTTTCCCTAATATATAGCTCTTTCAAATACGTGCGTTTCCTCGCTTTCCTCTTCTCATAGAAAAGTATTAATTCCCCAGACCATATTATCAACCGGCTGCAAAATGATCTTCTTCAACATTTATTTTCCATGTTTTCTAATCGACATTTTTTTCAAACCTTTGACGGTAGAAGAATGGAGTCATCTGAAAAATTAGAAAAGACCCATTCTCTATTATCAACGGAATTTTGATTCTAGAGTTTGATTTTCAAGATAAAATATCATCATCTTCTCTACATGTTTCCTTCCATTACGCCTTCCTCCTCAAAATGTTACATCCATGGTTTCAAGCAAACATTTTTCTTAGAATGGGATCAAAACACTTTACAACCTTTGAGCTGGCAGAATAAACCAACAAACATGAGTTTCTTTCTCTTGCTTGAGAACGAGCCTCACTTCCTCGACCTGATATTCATACATAATTGTGAACACCAAAGGCTATCCAAAAATTTTTTGGTGAGATTTCAAATGTTAACGAGAGAAATGGGATAAAATGTTTGAAAAATTCAGAGGAGTTTGAAAATTCAAAATTCTTGAGGTATTACTGGTTATGAGATATGTAGCAATTAAAACTTCACCCAAAGATATTTAGGAACATTTCTTGAAAAAAGTAATGCCCCTGCCAATTTCTAAGAGGGTGTTTATTTTCCTTTCACCTACCCCATTCCTGTTTTGGGGTATCAACATTAGAGTTTTGATGCACAATCCCCTTTTCATGGAAAAAGTTCCCAAAATTTCCCTATTAAAATATTCTTTCCATTGTCACCCAAACAATTTTGATTTTTCTCTTTGAAATTGTAAAAGTTAGAACCATGTGTAAAAGTTTGAAAACACTTTTCACCTCGATTTTTCTCTTAATAAATATACCCAACAAATTCTTGTGTGATCATCACGATATGTAACAAACCATTTCCTTTTTTCCCAGATTGAGTTGAAATCCTAGATGGACCAGGACATCTGTATGTATGTAATAGAAAAATGGTTTGAGGGTTGATAAGGTTGTGTAGAAAATGTAGATCGGCGACAAATGTTTAGCAATTGACAAATTTCAAATTGAAACGAAGATGAATCCTTATTCTCAAACAATTCGGCAATAAATGTTTCAAATAACAATAAAAACTAGGATGTCCCTAGTCTATAGTGCCATAACATAATCTCCTTATTGCCACTAGTAATAGACGGATAACATGTGTTTCCACCTGGTCTTGTCACATTGGATCCATCTTCGAAATAAAGTCCTCCATCTCTCTAGCATATAATCATCCTCCCTGTGGTCAGTTCCCGAAACTCACGAGAAGAGCTAGGGAAAAATTAACCCGACACTTAAGATCCATAGTTAATTTACTTATGGATAGCAAATTGCAAGATAAGTCTGGAACATGAAGAACTCTATGGAGTGTTAGAGTAGAGGAGAAATAACAACGGAACTTACATGCTGCTATAACGGATAATGATCCGTCAGCGCCAAGTTTAACCTTTTTATTGCCTGCACATGGATTATAAGTTGAAAATAATTTTGACGAGCTAGTCATATGGTGAGTGGCCAGAATCAATAATCCATATAACCCATGGACAAGATGCATCGATGTTTTACATGAAAGAACAGCAAAGAAGACGATTACTCATTTTGGGCAAAAGCAACGTAGGGAAGGAGTGAAGGATTTTGCTTAGTGATTGCAAAATTGTGGAGACTTAAAGAGTTTGTGGTTGGCTTAATTGTTCCCTTTTGTGAAGGCCAGTGTCTCAGAGTCGATTTGCTGCTTTTGAGAATCCCCATTCATAGTCTACAATGCCCTGCTGTCACCTCCATTTTTCTTCTTGAAATTCGCTGGTTTCCCATGTAATTTTCAGCAATTGTCCTTTGTGTGCCATGGCTTTTTACAGTGTTCACACCGGGCTTCTGTTTATCTCCATCTAGATCACGTCCCCTTAGAAACCAATGCCGAACTTTTGACTTGAGGGCTCTACTTTGGACTCAACCTTCAAGCAGCGGCATTGCTTTACGTCTTGATTCTTCTCAAATGAACTTCAAAAAATACCCTCACCGAATGGAGGGGAAGAGGTTTCCCTGCCCCAAAATACCTGCACCATTCAGATTTCATCAAGTTCTTGATTCAATCCTGCAAGTAAATAAGACATAGACTCTATCTGCATCCTTCCTTTTTTTTATATCGTACTCACGCCAGGACAGTCTCATACATCCTCATAGCAAAGATCCAATTCCTACAATAAGATTACCATCTGATTATAATAGGTTGTAACATCTCTATCTCCCTGTCTTGATTTCCACAACTTCATCTTGAGATTGAAAAAACTGGGCAATTTTCAACATCTAATACATATCCCAGACAGCATCCCAACATCTAATGTAAAAGTGCGTCATAGATGTGGTTTTCTATCCGCTAGTTCCATAGAGTTTATCAACCAAGTTTGATAACAAGAGAATTCTCGATTGCCATCTCTTCAAATTGGGATTCCAATGGTCGGTCTATATGTACTTCTCCGGTAAGTTGGCGAAGTTTACCCACTGCCATCGATAAAAGCAAGTTTTATAGATTGGGGCCCATTCTAGATAATTGAAACCGCTTAATTTATGAACAGCTTATCAAAAGGTGAGAAGGAGAGTTTGAAGCAAAGAAATCTGAAATTTGGATAACTTCTGAAGATGATGATGAGTCTTCTCGGTGTGAGCAGTGAGATCCGGGCCATGGCTGCTTGGCAATTCATGGGACGGGGGGGTACAGAGCTAAAGCTCTGATACCATGAAGATTTTTGAAGAAACGGAATTGAAGAATGTGAGAAGAAAGAATTCTTCTACATTTTATTCTCACATACACATATTTATAGGATTACAATTCTATCGCAATCCTGTCACAATTTAGGTATGTAACCATGATTGTAGAACGTAACGTAATCATGATTTTAGGAATCAAGGAATCAATCAGAAATCCTATCTCCTATTTTATTTATTCTATTTAGGCTACCGTAATCATAGAAAATTTCTATAATCATGAGAAAGCTCCCTTAATCATAGGAGTCAATATCTCTGACACATTCAAAATCTATACTCTATGTTTATGGAATGCTCATTTATTTTGTCTAGAATTGAAAATATTAGTAGAATTATGTATTTGTAATCAAGCTGTAAGCATATCTTTTGATGAGGAGTGGCTTCACCCTCAATGCCATGATGCGCTTGTATAGCTCTAATTGAGTCTTTGCTCAACAAGTGTAGAGTATACTTATTATCAATAAAAACACCTATCATTTCCCCAAAAAAGAGATTGGAATCTCTGAATTTTTTCGTTTTGTAAGCTTAAAAAAGTACCCTTCTTTTTTCAAATTTATACATGGCCAGAAAAAAGGATATAAAATGCACCCCCAACATTAGAGAAATAGGACTTGCAAACATAATATTGCCTGCAGAAACTGCCACTCATTGAGAATTTTAGCTTAACCTATTAAACTACAAATCATTAGTGTAGTTTAACGTGTTTAGTTCTGAGTGTTTCTACAAATATTTTGGTAATGCAAATTGATGTCCTCTGGACTAGTCAGAGCGAAACAAATATGGTATCCTATACAGATTTGGGAAAAGCTGAGCTAGGCGAAAATTTAGGTGATAGCCTAAAAAGTATATTGGATTCCGTTCCGCATATTAGGACACAAGAAAAGTTTGACCCCGGTTCAAGAATTCATGTCTAACACTGATAACTATAAATGTGATATACAAAAATTTCTAAGTCCACAATTGATACAGTAATGCCTGTCCACGTTTGCACAGCCACATAGCGGCCCAAAACATGATATTGAGCAATAATAATTTCCAATTGATGTGTTTGATTATTAACACACTGTCAGCATGGCAGCAGATGCAGGCAGATACAATTTTCTGGAAACAACATGCTTAACAATCTATTTGTGTGATAGATTTCCAGGCAGGACATCTGTTTCTGATAATGCATTAAAGAAGGAAGGCCAGTTTCACCAGACTGTCAAACAAAGCAAACAATGAAACTGTCTTAAATAAGTCGGTCTATGTGATGAAATTGTGGCGACAAGAATTCAAGACAAATCTAAATTTTGATTATTGCAGTTCCACTACCAGTAGCAGCACTATTATCAAGAAAAACCAACTTAGATCCAACTGAAAGCTGCTATTAGTCTCCAGAAGCTGCAAGCACTTAATTAAGGAACACCAGCATTAAATGGAAATTATATTATACGAAACAGAAATGTGATTGAATGCAACATGAATTCAGTAGTCATAATAAAAGTTCAAGCTCTGCGTAGCTTATTAGCCAAACATAATCAAAGAAGAAATACGGTTTTCTTTACCAAAAGATAGCATTAATATCCTTTGCTGCAACGAGAATTTCTAAGTCTTAGCAGCATGTTGTCAAAAGGCTATTCCAATGGATGAGTTAGACAAGGACTCACATCTGCCCAAGAAACAAGTCTGTGTCTATCATGTCATGACATAATCATCCCAACTAGAACTGGAAGTGCTTCTCAGGTCATTAGAACAAACTACCCTGCCTGACATTGTCATCCTTCTGAAAACATAAATAGATTATCCACAGTACAGCAGTGTGAAAGTAATTTGGAGCATCCATAAATCTCAAACAGAAACCTTAATAAGGGGAAAGGGGAAAAGCATGTCAGTGCCAATTAGTATGAATCATTAGCGACTCCCTCAGTTTCCCCCCCCCCCTTCCCCCCAAAAACAGGGTTTCTCTCTCTCTCGCTCTCATTTTTTTTTTCTCATTTTCTTTTCGAGGTAGTGACAAGCTTCTCCCAGGACAAATTTCAATTTCTTTGTGATGAGGGAGCAAGTTGAATGGGAAAAGGAAAGTATTTGCAGCCTTTGGTTATATATACTTAATGTTGCATACTGTGAAGCACGATAGGAATAAAACAAGTACATAAGACCAGACGAACTACTGTCAGGTGCTATAGAAACAAATCTGCTCAAAACAAATAAAATAGAATCAACATTAGCAAGAAAACCACCAAAGCAGTCGCAGTAAAAAGATAAAGTATCAGTACCTGGTAGATCATCGCTGAAGCACTTAAAGTATCCCTCCTTTATTGTCATGTCTAGAGCCAACTTAAATTTAGCGGTGTGTGATATATATCAAGAACCAAGTAAAGCATTTAGTGGTGAAGTTGGTTCTTCCAGTCTTTATCATGTAATTGAGCATTCTCGCTGTTGGCCAGGCTTAGATTTTGCAGATAAGTAAACAAGAGTTACTCCAAGCTACACCAGAGTACTTAATGAGCGACACATGAAGATCCTAAAACATTATATAGGAGAGAAAAAAATATTTGGCGCCAAAAGTTTTCTGTTCCTTAAAGAAGACCTAAGGCAAGAATTAGTTAACATCACTCGTATAAACCTTTTGGACATGGACAAAAACGAAAGAATTACTCCTTGAATAGACAAACGTTCTCTTATAGTGAAGCAAAAATTTCAAATCTAAAGCCACCAGGCAGATTTAGGTGGTAAATTGGAAAGAAAAGAGTAAATGACAGATAATTCTCAAAAGAACTTAACAGGGTGAAGCATACTAAGAATTGGCAAGTAGTTCTTAAATGCCAAGTCTAGAGAATAAGACAATATAGATAAGTAGGCATGGTAACAAAATTTCCAAGCAATGGCAACCTTATGTATGTTGCTGAATGCAATACCAATTTCATCATCCATATCCCACCCACACCGTATACATAACTCACCAATCAAGCCGGGATGTTTACAATCATTCGCATCTGATGATGCTGCTGCACAAAGTAGACCTGGTATATGTGTATATTGGATTGCAAAATGGAGTTGAACATCATAAATTGGACAAGAAAATTTATCTGACAGATCTTCTTGGCCGTTGGCATAAACTCAAGAGCCTTTATTTGGACGGATCTTTTCTCAAGGTACTTATTATTACTATTCTGGTTTAGATGGATAAGGTAGTTTCAGTTTGAACATGTTCGACTAATGGAGTTCATCTCGTGGTCTACTTGATAGCATCTGGCTGCGGGTAATACTCCTGAAAAGGCTTCCAATTGATCAACTAACTCCTTGATACGCCTTGTAACATTTCGTGTTACCTATAACTCTATAAGTGGGATGAGATCGCTTGCATTCTTTGCTTAATTCGGAGTTCATTGAACCTGTCTAAGCTTGCAGATTCCGATGGTAGGGACAGTGGCTCAGTTATTTCCCCCATTTTTTTTATATATTTAAAAAAGAATTAGTGGACGAAGTTGCCCGCGACTTTCAGCATCAGAACTTTTATCATCCCTATTTTACTTTTTATCCGTTGTAAAAAATGCTATTAGTGCTGATTTTGTTTTCTAACAGCCTTGTCAGACAGCCTGAGATGAGAAAACTCTCGAGTACTTGAAAGAGCCAGGTCTGATGAAGCAATGTTTGAGAACACCCGAGACTGCGGTCATGAAAAGCTTTAGGCCCTGTTTGGTTCTAGGAAACCAGTGAGGAAAGGGAAACAAATTCCCTGGGAAAGAGTTTTCTGTGTTTGGTACATAGCAGTGGAAAATAAAAAGGAAAGGAAATGAAAGAAGATGGGGGAATTTGCTAAGGAAACTTACCACAAATTACGCCTAAAATCAGAGGTGATCACTTTCCTCACAAAAACGTAAGGAAACAATGGAAAAGGCAACATGTCGGGTCTATGCGCGGATCTAAATCAGATTAAAAGCATATTTTGGATCTAAATTAAAAATGATCGATGCAACGAGCTTACCCTTGTCCTCCTCTCTCTCTCTCTCTCTCTCTCTGCTTCATCGAGCCTCACGTCATCTCTCATCGATTTTCACCCGACAATCATCAATCCATGCTGAGGATGACGATTCCCTATTTCTGAGCGACCTGCACTATCAAAAATAAAATCCCTGAGAGCTCCACCTGCTTCTCACTCAAATTTGCAAGCAAATGTTTTATGTCAATTCTTGTTTATAGAAAGGGAAGACCTCAAAAACAAGGGGAGGATCCGACATCGGTGAACTTTGACCCCTGAACCATACCTACCGATCCTACTACCATCTGAAGATATGGTGAATGTTTATATTTTTCTTACATGATACGATTTTATTGGTTTAATATTTTGGTTTTGCTGCTGTGCTTGTTGGCATTTTCTTGGGGTTTGTCGAACCTAGCATAGTTTGCCTTTTGCTATGCTTTCTCTTTTTTTTTTGGCAATGTTTGATTCAATCAGGGATTGAAACATGACATCACTTCAGGGGATAATCAATTCTCCTATGAATATGTTGGGTTTTGCTTGAGCGGGTTAATGTAGCAGTCTACTTGTGCCTGACATTTTCTCAGTCTTGCTACTTAAATAAATTTTGTAAAATTTTGAAGCACATTTTCAATAACATGAGATATGTCAGCATCGTTATTTGAGAGGGTATCCTTTCTTTCAGGTCTTTGCTCATGTATTTGTATGTTGGTCGTGATTTGTTGCAGGAAAACAAGTAAATTTATGGGTCATTTCACAATAAACCTGCAGAGTTAGTGTATGATTGTTCAATCAATTATAGATATATTGGCAAATACTAATTGTCTCAGTCTCTATTTTTTATTAAAACTCTTGTTTTCTCGTGGGATTCCATTCTCTACTGAGGCTTGAGGGGGCTATAAAAAATTTAAAAACAGAAAAAAGAGTGGACATGGAGGTAAACTAAGAAGAGCTTTTAGCTATATATTAGAACATGGTGATGAGTTGAGAAATGAGGAAAGTTGAATTTTTTCTATTTTTATATATCCTAACTCCCATGCCCTGGTCCAAGTAATAATGCATCAACCAATCTAATCCGCGTTGTTCTTGGACTGGCATTCAGTCCATTAGCATGCTTTGACATGATGACAAATACTTGATCTGAATGGAAGGAAAAAGTTTTTGGGCCTATTGATGATAAAGTTCATTGTAAGAAGTGTTTCAGACTAAAATTAATTTTTTTTGACAAACAATAAATTCATTTATAGATATAAATGCTTGATAATACAAGATTTAGTTACAAAAAGGGCAACTACCCTCAAATCCTTTTCTACTATATCGATTAGCCAAACAGGGAATTGGTTTTCCCATTTTACGTCATTAACCAATTTGACAGCAAATTTGGCTAACAAATGACTACATTGGTTTCTTGACCTATGCACAAATAAGAAATTACACAGCTCAAGGCTTTTCCTTATCTCTTCAATGTCTTCGAGGATTGTTTTTAGGCTTTCTTCCTACGCATTGCCTGAAATGATTTGGTTCACTACTGATTTGCAATCTGATTGGACTTCTACCTTTGTCCATCCTGCATTTCTGGCCATCCTTAGTGCTGCTCTCACAGCTAGAGCTTCCTCTATTGTTGCCTCTCCTCTTTTGAATTCCACCAGTCCTTCTGCTTTGATTATTTTCCCAATCCAATTTTTGCAATGATACATTTTCCAGTTCTCACCATGTGTGCTGAGATCGCAGCGTCAATGTTGATTCTGACTATTCCTTCCTTTGGGGTCCATTTTCTTTGATGTTGATTCTGTGGTCTTACATTCCTTTTGCTATCCTTTTCCTCTGCATTCACGTTATCAAACTCCATCCATTCGCCCTATGCTTTCCAGACAATCTTTAGTGCTTCAGCTTGCTTTTGGTCGAAAACCATCTTATTTCTTACTTTCCTAATTGCCAAAGAATGTTAATTGTGGATTGATGTGGTCCCTTCCTCTGTCCTTTGTTGCGGTCTGAATCACTGCATACCACCATTTCCAGAAGTTGGTCTGATAATTTTTCAATCCTTCCCAATTTATTGGAGCTATTTTCCAGACTCTCTCTGCTATTGGGCATGAGAAGAATAAGTGCTCCATTTTTTCCACAGTTTCTCCACAGCAACAGCAGATGTTATCACCTTTTCCAATTCTTTTCTGCATTGTCTCCATAATTGGCAAATAGTTATTTAGGCATTTCCACAAGAAGTGTTTGTGCTTTAGTTTGATGTTTAGATTCCACATTTTTTTCCAGATATTCTCCTTGTTTCATTCCCAGCTCATTTCAGCCCTGCTTTCCTATGACATTTCTTGATGTTCCTCTTCCTGTTTTGCTATTGTGTAGTTAGATTTAACTGTGTAGCTTCCTGATTTTGAAAATTTCTAGTACATCCTATCCTTCCTTTTGAAGTAACTGATTGGCATGCTTACTATTAACTCCCTATCAGAGTTGTTGAACCACTGCCAAATAACCTCTCTATTCCATTGCCCATTCTTGATCAGATCACACACATTTACCATAGGGCTGTTGTTTGGTTTTGTGGCTGTTACTCTTCCATTTGGTGACCCTGCTATCCATTTATCATTCTAAATGTGAATACTTTCTCCATCCCCAACCTTCTTCCATAGTCCCTTGGATAATAGCCTGCTTGCACTGTGGATGCTTTTCCAGACCCAAGAAGCTGACTATGGAGGTTTCCTTTCTAGCCAATTAGCTACTCTCAAGTATTTTGCCTTAATTACCCTACTTACTAACAAATTTGGAGTCGTGATGAATCTCCAAATTTGTTTCGCAAGCAAGGTAGAATTAAAGGTTTCCAAGTATCTAATTCCCATTCCCCTTTTCCCTTTGACTTGTGTTAACTTCTTCCAGTTAGCCTAGTGAATTTTCCGTTTGGTTTCTTTACTGCCCCACCAAAAATTTGCTATTTTCCTAAAAATCTCCTTGCACAAAACTTTTGGCAATCTGAAGTAGGACATAGTATATGTTGGCATTGCCATTATGAATGCTTTTACTAGTACCTCCTTTCCTCCCTAGCTGAGTAGCTTTTGCTTCCATCCATTCGTCTTGCTAGTGGCCTTACTCTTAATGTATCCAAAAATCTGGTTCTTGGTTCTACCAATGTTCAATGGTAAACCCAAGTATTTTCCACTGTTAGCTTCCTTCATGTTATCCATGGCTTTGCATACTACTCCGCTTGTGTGATCAGTGGTGTTTCTGCTAAAGAAGACTTCTGATTTGTCAAAATTAACCACTTGGCCTGATGCTTTTCCATAGAGCTCCAGAATCTCCATCACCTTTGATGCTTCCTGTTCGTTAGTTTTACAGCATAACATAGAGTCATTTGCAAAAAATAAATGTGAGATGATTGGAGCTTCATTGCAAATTTTCATACCAGTCAGAGTTTTTTGGTTCACAGCTTCCTTGAGCAAACAGGATAGACCTTCAACACAAATAATGAATAGGTAAAGTGACAATGGGTCACCTTGCCTGATACCCCTGGTAGGCTTGATGAATCCAATTTTTTCACCATTGAAATTGAAGGAATAAGAGGCTGTTGAAATGCAGCCCATGACCATCTCACAAAAGTTGGACAAAAACCCATTTTCATCATGATCCTCCCCACAAAAACCCATTCTACTCTATCGTAAGCTGTGGACATATCAAGCTTAATAGCCATGTATCCTTCCTTTCCTTTTCTTTTATTTTTCAAAAAATGGATCACTTCATGAGCTATAACTACGTTATCTAGAATCTGTCTACCCAGGATAAAGGCTGATATAGAAGAACTGATGCAGTGTTTAAGCACAGTTTTTAGTCTATTGGCCAAAATCTTAGCAATAATTTTGTACA
Organism: Gardenia jasminoides; assembly: GCA_013103745.1. Classification (NCBI taxonomy): domain Eukaryota; kingdom Viridiplantae; phylum Streptophyta; class Magnoliopsida; order Gentianales; family Rubiaceae; genus Gardenia; species Gardenia jasminoides. The sequence continues at coordinate 32,435 of VZDL01000047.1, read as the reverse complement.
GCATGGTGCAAAGACTTATGGGCCTGTAGTTAGCTAGATTCACTGGATTATCCATTTTTGGGATGAGGATGATTAGGGTCTCATTAATGGATCTTATGATATTACCACTATGGAAAAAGCTATTCACCGCATTAATAATATCAGATCTTATAACAGACCAGTAATGTCGGAAAAATAGAGGAGACACACCATCTATCCCAAGAGCTTTATTTGGATGCATGCAAAAGGTTGCCGCACTGATTTCTTTATCTTCCACAAGTTTAATAAGCTGATCATTCATCTGTCTAGTAATAGAGTAGGGTACTTGATCAAGGATCTTGTCCATATCTCTTGGGCTTGCAGTTGTAAACAGTTTAATATAATGGTCACATAATTCCTTCTAAATGTCTTGGTCAGTCTTGCATATCCTCCGTTAGTCTTTTGGAGAGAAGTGATTCTGTTTCTTCTCCTCTTATTTGTCACACTCATATGGAAAAAGGCCGTGTTCATATCCCCTTCTTTTAACGATCTCTTTCTCGACTTTTGACTCCAGTATAGTTCTTCATCCTTTTAGGCCTTACTGAGTTAAGCTTTTAGCTTAATTATCAGGTTTTTTTTTTGGGTCATTCCTATCTTTCACCTGTCCCAACTGATCTTTTATCTCCTCTATCCTTATCCTTGAGTTCTCTCTGGTTTTCTTGTTACAAGCTAGGAGAGCAAATCTACATTCTTTTATTTTTTTTCACCACTTTGAACATCCTAGATACTCTTTGTTCCCTTCCCCAGGCTGCTTGAATAACTTCTGTGGCTTCATTGTTTTTGGTCCATCTCTAATCAAAAAAGAATCTTCTCTTACATCTTTTCTTGTTTGGGTTGGTATCTATCAGCAGCAGGTAGTGATTAGATGCCTCCTTTTCTATATAGAAGCATGTTGATTTCTCAAACAGCTGAACCCAACTTGAATTGCTAAGACACCTGTCCAGCCTCTGTCTTATTTCTCCATGTCCTTCCCAACAATTACTCCACGTCCATGGTCTCCCTTAGAATCCAATATCAATCAGCTCATTGTCCTTAATGAAGTTGTTGAATTCTCTTAAACTTCCTTCAGATCTTTCTCTGCCCCCCCCCCCAATTTCTCTTGGTTTCATCTAATGTCATTAAAATCACCCACTATCATCCACTTGTCTCCCTATGTTTGCCTTCTCTGTCTGATATAATTCCATTGCTCCTTTCTTGTCTGGTCATCTGTACTCGCGTATAACCCTATCAGCCACCATTGACACTTGTATTCCTGGTCATCTATATATGCTTCTATGCAGAAACTTGTGGCGTTAACGCTAGATATCTTGACATTGTCCTTCCAAAATAGCACTAAACCACCAGCTTTGCCTATGGGGTTCACCGCAAAACTATTATTAAAATTTAGCTTACCCTGGACCCCTTTTAGATAATTTTCCTGATTTTTGGTTTCACACAAAAACACCGTACTTGGGGAGTGGAGGAGCAGAACCTCCTTCAGTTGGGGAACAGCCAGGGAGCCACCTGCATCTCGGCAATTCCACACCACCATGTTCATTTGGTTGTTGGAGGCACTTCTTGGGTAGCCTCCAATTCCCCCTGCTCTAGTGAATTTCCTGTTACAATTTTTCTGATCTTTGCACACTATGTTTCTGTAGCATCTCCTTCCATCATCTCCCATTCATACTGCTCTACCAAGCATTTTCTTTTTGCTCCTGATTGATTATCCTTTAGATTGTTGTTGACCTCCTTGAGTGGGGATTGCTTTGATCTTTGAGTTTTTTTAAATGTTCTTCTTCCAATGTTCGCTTGACCAACTGCTAGGTTTCTGCTCACCAGGTTCTCTTTGTTCCATTCTACCAAAACTTTGATCTTTTGCTCCTCCCCCATTAACTTTGCTTCTACTCCTTCTCTATCTACTTGCATATCTGTTATTTGATGCTCTACTTCTTCCCTCCTCTTCTTTCTATCAACACAGACATTCTTCTGACACACTTCCAAAATGTCACCCATCTTGCTTTGTACTTCAAGGCTCTGCTTGTTGTTTATGTCCTACTTGTCATTTCCTTTTCCCTGAGAGGGTTGTTGTGGAAGCATTTCGTCTCTTATATGTAACTTTTCCTCATCATTGCCTTTTTCAATGTTGTCTCTTGTCCAATCTGTTAGTTCGGCTCTTGTAGGTATGTATGTCACCACATGTCCTCCTATCCATCATTTCTTCAAATCCAGCCCCCTACTTTCCAATTTTCTCTACTACGACCAATGTTTTTTCAGTTGTTGCTCTCTCCACATCTCCCTTCTTGATGATCGGAGATACCATGAAATTCCCTACCCTCATCCATGCACCAAAATGTGCCTCTCTCATGTTCTAGCTTTCTTTTATTTCAGCTTTACATGTTTTGTCACTATGTCCCACTACCCCACGCTTATAATAGAAATCTGGGCATCTGTCATACTTAAATTCTACCCATGTCAGCTCACCATTTAGTTTCACTATCATACCTCTGAGGAGAGGTTGAGTGATGTGAATCTCTGCGAATATTTTCATATGCCTTCCAGTTTTTCATCCTCCTGGTGGTATTATTACATCCCTGACCGAGTTGAAAATTTTCCCAATTTTGAAACCCACTGCTCGGCTCATCCAGTGAATTGGAAGGTTCTAGATTTGCACCCACAGAGAGGTATGTTTGAAATAACTCGGATCTCGTTCGCATCTAGTTCTCCATTCTTTAATCACCAGAATCTGATTGTCCATGATCCATGGTCCCCATTTTAGGATCCTTTTTCTGTTCTTCTCTTTTTCAAAATGAAATTGAAAAAGATTTGGCCCTAGCTCGGTCACTTGCATGTTCCTTCGATATTCGCAAGCGTCACTGATGAAATTTTTGATACCCATAAAGTTGGCAACTTTCTCGCCGACTAACATTCCTACTAGACTTTCTCACAGATTGCAACACTTTGCTCAATATCCTTACTGCTCAGATCCACTCCTTCCATTTCAAATGTTGATAGTTCAAACTTTTGAAAAGCCTAAGTTAATGCTTCTTCCATGACTGATGAAGATGGAAAGAACCCTACACTATTACCAGATGTGACTATCAGCCTTGATTAAACATATAGCAAAGATTCAGCCAGCAAACAGAAAAATCAGAGAACAGTGAAGGAAAGGAGAGAGTAAAGACTTCAAAGATCAAACAGCTTAGGAATTAATAGAATGTGAAACAACTACTCTAGATGATCTTTTGTGCACTGGATCATGAGTTGCCTTCAGGTGGAGTCAAAAACAGTTTCGGAAAGCTTCTGTCTTCAAACAGAGCCACACTGGGATCAAAGGATGTTTGTTTGGATTCAGATAGGATCTGGGATGATTGGCATAAAGGGTTTAGTCTCTGCTTTTACTAAGATTTGGAGTTATTCTTGTTTGGAATAGGCTCTTGAATGCTTGAAGTTTGGAGGGGTTTGAAATTTTTTAAAACTCCTACTCAGAGGAGGGAAAACTCTAAAAGTTAGAGAAAGAAACTCTCATTAGAGAGAGAAAGCACTAAATTTAATTGACTTCAAAATAGGCAAAATATGTACTGTAAGAGTTGTAAACTTCCATTTTTTGGGGAGGGGGTGCTTGTTTCTTTACTTTCAGTAAGCTATTGTTAATATGGTATAAGTTGTTAAAAGAATTAATTTACCCTTATATTAGAGTTGTTTTGCAGAGTTAATTTGGAGAGTTAGATTCCAGATCATTTGCCTATCTGCTGATGCTTTGTTTAATAGTGGTGTGACTTGGTTCTTGAGCCAAGGGGCTATTTTCTATCACACATAGATAAGCATGGAGTTGTGTTGAAGGCAAATCCGTGTTGGATCAATTTTTTCCCTTTTTATGTGGAGGGAGCATTACATGAGTTATGAGTTGTGGTTGCTACAGGCATTGCCAATTTTGAAGACTTCGTGAGTGACTTGTATTGCTTATCTTCATTTTAAATTTGATATGTGTAAAAAGCTTACAAATTTAGATGACTTCCTTGGATAAAGAGCATACAATATTTTCCCATATCTATATGCATTGCTAAGACTATAACATAGGATCTGTCAAACTGGTGGATTTATGTGACTAATATGGTTCATTTTTACACGTGAAAAATTGTTTCTATTGTACTAGTTATTAGTCTGTTTCTTGGATAACTTCTCCTAGCATTTCTAGTGATAGAGCTCTTAAACTATTGTTACTTCCATTTGTGTTTGTAGATATGGTTCAACATTGACATATTGATAAAGGTCTACTAGAATCATCGAATTAAATCATAAACCATGAAGGCACCTGAGCTCTAACTAATCATATTGGCATTAATGTTCACAACGCTGCTGCATGGACCAAATATGTATCAACTCTTTTCTCTGATGGTGACTATGAACTTAAGTTCACAACTTTGAGTTGGTTCAAGTTGTCTCATTACATTCCTTGGGCCTCATCTTTATCTTTAATATTTTTTCCTGTTCATTCACCAGAGAGAAAGTGGAGCACATCTAATTAATTTATGAGAATGAATACATACAATAGGAAGAAAGACGAGGATTGAAGGCTTGCAATGTGTCAAATTGTACAAAAGGGCCAATAACAAGCAAAAGGACATCACAAGTTTCTTGTTGTGGAGCTCCCTAGCTTTAGCTACTATTTCAATTTAATTCTTTATATTTTATTATTATTCACTAGTTTTTAACTTCGGTGCTCAGGCAACAATCTATTTATTGTGAATTGAGTCTTAGAAGTTAAGTCTTGCTAACAAATTATTTATCCTTTAGTGAGAATCTTATTATCTCTTATGAGGTCACTTTTTCAGAATGAACAACTTTGGACTAGTCTTTTCGAGATGAATCGTTAGATGGTTGAAGCAGTCGGCTCTTTTCTCTTCATGACTTCTCCACAATTCATGTTTTGATGGATACTGGACACACACATATATAGCTTATCACTATCATTAATGTTGATATTTCTCTAATAAATTTCTTTTTTCTTCATCTTTTGTAAATTAGTAAAGATCCTAAAAATGTTGCTTAGCTGCAAGTGAGAGATTCTTTTGTAAAAGAATATTGCATTGTTTAATGAAAGAATAGGAATAGTATGCTTGTGTTGAGTGTTTCTCTTGAAATGAATATGTTTCTTTGTCTTAACTCTAGTTTTCTAAGTTTGGAAATTTCACTTGTATATCAGCTTTGGACGCTTGTGGTTTCATTTTTGTTGTAGTAGATCCAAGTAGAACTTTTCCATCTGTTTGCACAACATACTGTGATACTTTATTTAACATTGATTACAACTAAATGCTACGTTATTCAACATTAACTATAACTGAGTTTTATGTTCTTGTAGGAAATATGGAAAGCTTTCATGAAATTTTATGGAGTGACACTCCGACAAAATAGATAAAGAAATACATTATTTGTAAGTATCATGTTAAAAAGATAATCAAAACATGTTAAACTTGAATTTATTGGTATTTTTCAATGCATTTTTTAACTCACTTTAATTGGACATCACTAGTTACTATTAAAACTTGCCATGTTTTATGAAATTATTTTAATTGGTTATTCTTAGTTACAATGACAAATAATTTGGGGTTAAAAATAGAAAAAATAAAGAATCATTAATTTTCAAGATATTAGAATATTATTTTGTTGAAATGAGTTTACTTATTTCTTTTGATTTTTATTGCCATTTCATTCATAAAATCCATAATCCAAACAAAGAATTTACTTTCTTTGGAAACCTTTTCCATCTCGCTACTACTTTCTTTAGTTAACCAAACAAGAGAAAAGAATAGAGTTTTCAGGGAATTCACTTCCATTTCATCACTTTCCTTTCCTCACTAGTTTTCTAGAACCAAATAGGGCCTTAAGGGTTCAACATGGGAACTGCTTCTAATAAAGCTTTTACTAGCCTACTCCCCATTACTTGAAAGAAGGTGTATTGAAGGGAACCAAGATCCTGACCCGACTAAAAGGTTGAACACATAAAAGGAGTTGATGTGTTTTCACAAGCACCGCCAAAACAGAAATGATTTTCCGACCAGCTATAAAAACGGAACAGCCTTTTTGGCTTTTCAATGTTAGTTGACTGGATTTTTTATCTTCCAATTTTGTTTTAGAAAATTCCCTGTCATTTCCCTCTTGAGCTTGTTCCAAAGTTTCCTCTGATCTTTCAATTTAATCACATTTATTTCCTTGGAAAGGACATGCAATTTGAAGAAACGATAAGTGAATCTTGAGAAGGCAATTAATATTGATGTTAGAGGCATATTTTTGAAGGAGCACATATTGGATTTCGCAGCAAAAGCAATATTGCAAGCCTTCAATTGCTAATAATTAACACCTAACAAACCTACTAGTTTCTTATATGGTGAACATACACATAATTAGTTTCAAAGTAGAAAGGACTCAGTACTATTTAGGTTCCCTGCAGTCGATCTAATTGTTATACTTTTTATATTAATTGGTGCACAATTATATTACATTATTAACCTTGCAATAAAAGGGGCATACATGAAAAAAAAAAAACCTTGACATATTCAGTACAATATGATTTGTGCAAAGTGTGAACCTTAATTGCTCCCAAGTTTTAAAAATAATTCAAACTTCCAATCATTGCAAGTGCACAGATTATACACGAGTATAGGAAATATTCGAGTAAGAATCTCATAGGGAACATTGTCAAATACCAGTGGCATTTGAACTATTTATGATTTAGACAATCGCAAATAAAGGTAATTGTCAAGTACCAGTGGTATTCAAACTTCTTGATAATTAAGACAACGGCAAATAAAGGAAATTGTCAAGTACCAGTGGTATTCAAACTTGTTTATAATCAAGACAACTACAAATAAAGTAAAAAAAAAAAACTACAAACTTGAAACGAAAGTAGTAAAAATGACAAGAAATTGTACCTAGGTTATAGAATTTTTAACTACTACTGTATGTGAAAATTATAGTTAAATGAGTTTATTTATCTTGGCTAATTATGGCTAATTTTGTAATGCACTTGGTACCCACTTTTGCCAATATACCAATTATACCTATAATTATCGCTTAGCTATAGCCTATAAATTCATCAAATTCTATGAAATTACATGATTAAAACCACAAATGTGCAACCCTACATCCATTATTTAGTTCCCTAGGCTTAAAACTTTCACGAACTAGTGTTAGATTACAAGTTTTCATTGATGAAAACAACACTTTTATATTATCGAATTGATGGTACCAATTAATCATGATTGTAATAATAAAATGTTAAATAACGAGTTCAAGAAATAAATTCAAATGATCATGAAAATCTGATATAACAATCATAAGTAGTCATCCACACCCTAGGTAGAAAAAACTAACAAAACATGAAAGATATGAAAGCAAATAATAATGTTGTCTTACAATAAATATTGAAATTTAAATACAAGATACCAAAAGTGTAGAAAGAAGAAACTCTTATCACTGATGATTTTCCAATCTCCTTCTTTAAACTTCCATCTTCGTCCAAATATAGATTTATACAAATAGTGGAATAAACTACACTAAGATGTACTAGCTAGTGAATTAGGGACCTCTAGTGAAGTCTACATATTTTTGTAGTGTTTCTTTCCTAGCCTTCCAAATGAGAAGGCATAAACATCTATTTATAGAGAAGTCTTCAAGCCTTTATTTGTGTCTTTTAGTGTGAACATAGCTCCAAAAAGTCAAGAATTGTGGCTCTGATAGAATCTTCAAAGATTAAAGTGACAAAAGATGGTTGAACTTGTTCGTCTAGCCACCAAAACGTCCTATCAACTTTCCAATCCAAACAAGAATGTATGCTCCAAAAAAGAATCAATGCGCAATTTGTGCAATTTACAAGCCAAATTTCAACTACAGAAAACGGGGGAGAAACCGTCCTAGGAATGTTCAAGATTTTTGTGCAAAAGTTTGAAGGGAAAATCACCAATTTAGTCCCTAACCTTTTTTACTAATGTCAATGTAGTCCCTAAATCTTATTGTTGGCCAATTTAGTACCTAAATTGACTTTTAACTTCCGATTTAGGAGTGCTGCGGTGGCGCCACCACCAAAACCCGACTTGGGCCCTAATTCTCCACATAAACAGGGGTATTTCTGGAACTTCACTAACGGGTCGGTAGTAAAAACAAGTTACCCGATGATTATCTACAATGTAAGTCACAAAAAAACAGCAAAAAAATTGAAGGCTTGTTCTGAATTGCCTTCGCAGGGGCTCATCCATTTCGATCCCTTACCTATATACCACCACTCCCCTGCGAGTTCCTTTTCAATCGATTGAGCAAATGAGTTTGAAATCTATCCATGACCGAAGAGAAATCAACGGAGAATATGCACTTCTCAATCGTTTGGCGTAAAGATTTTCCCAATTGAAGGAGAAAATTAGGGTTCATCATAAGGTGGTCAGATCTACCAAATTTCAAAACTGGTGTTCAAAGTCACAGCAATCAAAATGCATCCGAGGAGAAACTGGGAGAAAGCAACATCAAGCTCAAGTAGTGATCGAGGTTCAAAGAATGTCGGCTCAAATTTGTGAGAAAATGCAAAGGAGGTATGTGAAGGGACTGATAAATACTACAGTGGAGAAAAAATTGTGCGTTGCTACTGTCATGATGAATGTCGAGTTTTTACTTCATGACAGAGTCAAACCCTTCAAGAAGGTTTTATGGCTGCAAAAATTATGGGGTAAACATTTATGCTATAAAATATGAATTTTTTTAAAACTAAACATTGAATTTGCACTTGTGAATTGTTAATGCAGAAACATGGCGCCTGCAATTTTTTTTTATGGCATGATCCACCAATGCCCCAGAGGACAAAAAATGTCATGACGTCATTGTTGAGGGACCTGAGAAGTGCTGAACATGAAAATGCAGCATTGAAGATTGAAATCGGCAAATTGAAAGCAAAAGTGAAATTGGCTTGGTTGGCATGTGTTTGCTGTTGTATTGTAATTTTGGTTGTGGTTGGAGGTGGTGGAAGACAAAGGCAGGGGGTAGTGCAATTGAAAATGCTGAACTAGAATTGAAAATGTCAAACTAATGCTTGGAATGGCTTTTTTGTATTTTGATTGGAATATGACTAAGACAGTTTTGAGGATGAAACTGTTGAGTTGTAATCTTGGTGAATTTGTATATATATGAAACGAACTACTCAAGGAAGTTCTTGGTTTGATATCTCTAATGGTGATAATTATTCATGGAAATGGCAAAAATCTTGAGCAATTTGATTATTAAATGAAGCAAGATGGCAATGAAAATTTTGGCAGAACTTCTGCTTCATATGTGACATTTGTAGAATGTGAATACGTCACCTAATATCATTACAGCATTAGTTGCTCACTCACAAAAACATAATACATCAGCAAAAGGGATCATGTACAAAAGGGATCCCTTAAAATGCAGTTTCACAAAAGTTTACATGGAGACCAATTGTACAAAAAAGATCATACAAGTACATTAGCAACAAATTTCCGCAGCACCACCAATTCTTGAAAACAAAAACATAGCAAAAACAAGCTTGCACATTTGACTGCAACTTAGTGTTCCGAAGGCTGTACTTCTCTGTTCATTATGGATCTTTATTGGTATCATCTGGCTCATCCAAAAACCTATGAGCCTGCAAATGCATATGTTCAACAGTTATTTCCAACATCACAGTAGTAAAAAAAATGGAATAAAGCCAACAGCTCCTAAACTTACTGTTTCTTTTCTCCTTTTCACAGCAACCATCATGTTTCTCGAACACTTAGCTCCCCAACAGGAGCAAGATTTTTTGGTTTGACCTGGAGCATGACAATAAAAACAGCAAGTAGTCCTGCCCACTTTTTGAGAGCTTGCACATGGAGCAGTAGGTTGCACTTCAATTTCATCAGCCATTTCAGCAGCTTGCCCACTCATATTTTTTGTAATTGCTTATATAGGCAATGTATACAACAAAAGCATGTCAATTACTTCAAATTAGAAAAAAAATAAGATAACCTATGAAGGATTAACATACATGAATTTTCAGCTTCCCTTGTCTCATTTCGTGGGGGTCTTGTACTGTCACCAAACTCATTGCCTGCTACAATAAAAACCAGAGTAGCTATGCAACGTAGTAATCAAAAACTATTAATGAATAACAATAATACCAGTAGTCAAGGAATTATCATTGTCCTGAGTTTCCTTTTCAACTGTTGGGCAAGTCCTCACATTATGACCAGTGAGTTTGCATTTTCTGCATCTATTACTGTTGAAAGGTGGTTCTCTTTCCTTGCTGGTAGCAGCTAACTCATTAGCTCCAATGATTTGGGGGCATTTTCTTATGGTGTGTCCCTTTTCCTTGCACTTGCTGCAAGTCATTTGCATATTCCCCTTTCTAGAAAGTCGTGTACATCCCTTTGAATCAATCCATGGCTCATCTGGCTCTCTTCTTCTTGCTTTCTTGGGCCTACCAGGAAGTTTGAGCTTCTTTGGTACACAAAGAGGAGTTTTGTTGGATTTTTTCCCGTTGTTCGGTCCATTAACTGGACCAATAGCAGGCTCGTAAGCCATCAAGTATGCAGCTCTTGTGTAGCATGGATGTACAAATTTCTTTGGTTCACCTTTTTCTAGAGGAATACAACATAATGCATGGGAACATGGTATACCAGTGAGTTCCCACCTCTACAAGTGCATGTTTGCCTTTTTAGATCCACTACGAAGGTGCCTCCATACATGTGTGTGACTTCAAATTTATCATCATCAGACCATCTAGCAATATTGGCCTTTGCATTCTCTTTTGCCTTTTCAAGTTTTTTTTGAATTTTTGGACAGATATCATCATTCCTTTTCCTCATCCATTCTCTCTTTGTCCTAAGCCTTTCCATAAGATATATCCTAATGTTCTCAAGCATACCCAAGATTGGCTTTTCTCTAGCTTCCAATATAATAGAATTAAAACTTTCACACAGGTTATTAAGAAGAATGTCACATTTGGACGAGATCCTAAAATGTGATCTTGACCAGTGCCGTGGGTTTGTGTTGTCTAATAGCCATTTGTGAGCTTTTTCATCATATTTTCTCAATACTTCGATTTCACCCTCAAATTTATTCACATATGCAGATCTAGCACAGGCCCAGAACATAGCTTTGAAGGTCTCACCTGGATGAAGTTTCTTGAAGTTATTGTGGAGGTGCCTAACACAGTGCCTGTGCTCAACTTCTAGCAGAATATCTTGGATTGCTGAACCCAATCCTTGTCAAAAAACATCAAAAAAAAATTATTAATGAATACTAAGACAGTTCGGAATATTAATAAAATTTTTGTGAACTACCTTCTGCCTATTGCTAACAAATGTCCATCTTTTTTGTTCATGGATGCCGAGGTCTTCTTTCAAAAATTCAATGAACCACTTCCAGGAGTTCTTGTTCTCAACCTCAACTACTGCGTATGCAACAGGGTAGATACAGTCATTTGCATCTATCCCTATAGCTGTCAAAAGTACTCCCGGATGTGGTCCTCTTAAGTGGCAACCATCAACACCAAGCACTGGTCTATACCCAGCCTTGATGCCTTTTTTCAAAGCTGCAAAATAGATGTAAAGCCTTTTGAACCTTTCCTTCCCGCTGATCTCATCAATCTCTGCCTCCATATGAACTGTGGAACCAGGATTTGATCTCAATATTTCATCACAGTAGTCCCAAAGTCTTGTGTACTGCTGCTTGTAGTTGCCTTGGATCAGAATTTTAGCCTTCCCGAATGTTTTGTACACTTGATCCTTGGTAATATGTATATTTAGCTCCTGATATACTGTTGGCCCTGAATGCAACCAAAGAGGGGTGAATTATATTGTTTAATAAGACAAGTAAATATGCAAGAATTCACCTAATAAAACAAGTACAAACTATTTCTCAAGTATGCACGAAAGTATGTGAACTTAAGCACAATAAAGATATCACAATTGAGCAATAAAGAAAAGAGATAGAAAAAGAAATGCAAACCAAATTTCCAAGTTGCACCGAACTTGGATATATTCCATTAGTAGCTTCTTCAATTGAAGGTGAAGCTAACCAACTTGTACAAGTGAAGGTTCACTCCTTCTTCACCCTAAAGCCCTTTAGTTGAGCCAAGGAGTTTTACAACTATCCTAGTTAACCCTCAACAAGCTACAATTGAAAGATCACTCAACCAATTAAGAACTACTATTACAAGTGAGGTAACCTTCACCAAGGTTTTACTCCTCTTATTGAGTAACCTCACAAACCCTACTTTTTCTGCACCTATACAACAAACAAAGAATATTTCTACTAAATATTTCACTTGTAAGCTTGTATTTCATGTAGGCAAAATTCTCTTATCCTCTTGAACTTGTGGGTATTTATAGAGTGTGAGAAATGGCCTCAAGAAGCTCTCCAACGATCAAAAATATGGCTGTTAAAAAATAGCCGTTGGAGCTATCGGACATCCGACACAATGCTGTGCGTCCGATGCAAACGTCCGATAGGTTGTGCGTTGGAGCTATCGGACGTTCGACACAATGTTGTGCGTTCGATGCAAGCATCCGATAAGTTGTTTCGATCTTTATCAGACGGCCGATGGGTTTTGTTCGTCCGATGAAGCTTGCGTCCGATGCTGGTCAGAGAGTTTGGATTTCATCTTTAATTCTATCCGACGTCCGATGATGATGATATGCGTCCGATAGGAGTGTCCGATACTTCCCCTATCTATCGGACGTCCGGTACTAGTATTCAAGCGTCCGATAAGTTAAAACCTTCTCAATTCATCTTAAATTGATTTCTTTTCTTTTCCAATGAATCAAGGACCTGTTCTAACATAATTTTCAAATAAAAATATTAGTCCAAATCATTTTGTTTTGTTATCATCAAAACTTAGGATCAATTCCAACAATCCCCCCTTTTTGATGATGACAAACCAAATGATGATTTTGCAAGAAAAAAAAAATAGAGAAACTCTCCTCAATAAGAGCTAAAATGATTTAGAGAAATATAATCATCTAACATATCTCCCCCTTTTGTCATCAATCAAAAAACATATTAACTTCCCCTTATTTTGTCATCCAACAACCACATTTAAATTTCAAAGCAACTAATTTCTCCCCCTTTTTGTCATCACAAAAAAAAATCAAAGGAGCAATAGTAGTTTGAATACCAATATCCAAGATGCCAATATCATCAATATCACAATACCAATATCACAATACAAATACATCAATAATACTAGAATTCCAACATTTAACAAATTCCAACATTTAACATTTAATAAACACCAATATCCAACATTTAACAATTCCAACATCAATATGAACAAAACACCAAAGTAGCAAAGTACTTAATGAATTATAACCAAAGTTGTTTTTTTTTTAACTAATAGAACACAATGAATGAGAGTTAGTAAAACATGATCTAATAATCCACATAGATTTCATGCCTTTTCTTATATTTTTCTTCACATAGCAATCATTTTATATATGTCCAAATTGGCAACAAAAATGACACATAATACTAGAATCATTCACAAAAGTAGGTTTAATAAATTTAGTTCCTTTTTTTCTAGAAATAATAAAATCATTTTGGCAATGTAAAATATGGTTTTCTTTTCTTTGTAAAATATTTTGTTTCTCCTTTTGGAGAGAAGTATTCAAATCATTAATTCTTTTCTTTAAATGATTTTGTGCCTCCAACATTTTTTCATAAAACTTTGTTTTATTTTTCAACTTCTTTTTCAAATCATTTTTGCAATCAAAATCAATTTTGTACTTTTTCAAATCATCATTGTCTGTTTTCAAATTCTTATTTTCTTGAAAAAGTCTAGAATTTTCTTCCAATAAAGCATTTATTTTTACTTTCAAATCCTTATTTTTGGCATAAGATTCTTTCAAATTTTTATGCATTTTGATCATAAGAATTTGCATATCATCATTATCACCATCTTCATCACAAAGAGAGTGATTAGAGTTTACCTCATTATCTCCAAAGGCCATAAGTGCTATTTGAGTCGATTCTTCTTCTTCTTCCATTCTTCATCCAAATTACATTCATCCCAAGTGATTTTGAAATTCTTGAACTTTTCTCTTCTATTATTACTCGCTCTTCCTCCTTTACAGCTCCTTTTATTTAGAAGCTTTTTCAATGTCCTTGCCATGTTATTTAGTTTCATATCTTCATCATTTTCTTGTGAGGCCTTGAATGCTATGCCTCTCTTGATTCATGCTTCATTATCTTGTATTTTTAATTTCAACTCATAAGAGGTTAGCGAATTTACAAGAGATTCAATAGACATAGAATTTAAATCTTTTGCCTCTTCTATAGCGATTTGACTTTATTTTCCATTCTTTTCAAGGCATTAAAAATTTTTCTATTTTTTTCACCCAAAGTGTATACCTTGTCAAGCAATTCAAGATCTTTAATAATATCATTGAATCTACAAAATATTTTATCAACATTCTCATGAGGATGCATTTTGAAAGATTCATATTGGGTAACCAGTATAGATTTTCTTTGTTCTTTAACATTGTCACTCCCTTCACACATATCTCTTAACTTATCCCATACCTCCTTGGCCGATTTGCACCTTTGTACTCTAGTAGATTCATTTACATCTAGGGCATTGTACAATACATTCATGGCCTTGGCATTCAAAGAGAGATTGAATCTATCTTGAGCACTTAATTCATTTTTAGTTTTAATTCTATTTCTACCGATTGTTTCATCTATAATTGTAGTCTCATAAGGTCCTTCACTAACAATAAACCACAACTCTATATGTATAGATGGCAAAAATATTTTCATTCTATCCCTCCAACAAATATAATTTATACCATTGAACATGGGAGGTCTAATGATGGATTGCCCTTCTAAAAATAATACATTATTGGTTGCCATCTTTACTCCTAAGCCGATTGAGTTTAATCTCAAGGAGACCAAGCTCTGATACTAATTGTTGGCCCCGAATGCAACCAAAGAGGGGTGAATTATATTGTTTAACAAGACAAGTAAATATGCAAGAATTCATCCAATAAAACAAGTACAAACTATTTCTCAAGTATGCATGAAAGTATGTCAACTTAAATACAATAAAGATATCACAATTGAGCAATAAAGAAAAGAGATAGAAAAAAAAATGCAAACCAAATTTTCAAGTTGCACCGAATTTGGATATACTCCACTAGTAGTTTCTTCAATTGAATGTGAAGCTAACCAACTTGTACAAGTGAAGGTTCACTCCTTCCTCACCCTAAAGCCCTTTAGTTGAGCCAAGGAGTTTTACAACTATCCTAGTTAACCCTCAACAAGCTACAATTGAAAGCTCACTCAACCAATTAAGAACTACTATTACAAGTGAGGTAACCTTCACCAAGGTTTTACTCCTGCTATTGAGTAACCTCACAAACCCCACTTTTCCCACACCTATACAACAAACAAAGAATATTTCTACCCAAATATTTCACTTGTAAACTTGTATTTCATGTAGGCAAAAGTCTCTTATCCTCTTGAACTTGTGAGTATTTATAGAGTGTGAGAAATGGCCTCAAGAAGCTTTCCAACGGTCAAAAATATGGTTGTTAAAAAATAGCCATTAGAGCTATCAGACGTCCGACACAATGCTGTGCGTCCGATAGGTTGTGCGTTAGAGCTATCGGACGTCCGACACAATGTTGTGCGTCCGATAGGTTGTTTCGATCTTTATCGGACGGTCGATAGGTTTTGTGTGTCCGATGAAGCTTGAGTCCGATGCTGGTCAGAGAGTTTGGATTTCATCTTTAATTCTATTGGATGTCCGATGATGATGATATGCGTCCGATAGGAGTGTCCGATACTTCCCCTATCTATCGGACGTCCGGTACTAGTATTCAAGCGTCCGATAAGTTAAAACCTTCTCAATTCATCTTAAATTGATTTCTTTTCTTTTCCAATGAATCAAGGACCTGTTCTAACATAATTTTCAAATAAAAACATTAATCCAAATCATTTTGTTTTGTTATCATCAAAACTTAGGATCAATTCCAACATATACCTTATCCTTAAAAGCAGTCCATGTAACTTTTCTATTTTGTCTCAAAAACTCCAAGTAGTATTTAGCCAAGAATCCTTAGTTGGCATGCTTGTGATGGAAAGTCCTACCACAAGAATGCTGTGGCCCCATGGTCCTAAGTACAAATGCATCACAGTCTGGTTCCTCTGCAGCATAAACAAACCACCCACACTTTTCATGCTTGCAACTTGCTCTGATTCTGGACAAGTCATTCTTAGTCCACTTATGGTCCTTGCCCCACTTGACTGAATAATGTTCAATTGCTGTCTTGAATAGTTGCTTGTTGTCAAAAAGTAAGCCAACAAAAAATTTTGGGTTCTTCAAATCAATTTCTGATTTAAATCTTACGTACTTTGACTTCTTTCTCACTTCACTATCTTCATCCGAGGAGCAGTAGTAGCTATTCAACTCCTCTGTATTCATGGAATCTGATTCTTCATTGATAGGAATATGTTCTCCATCATAAATATTGAATTTATCAGCAAAACTTCTGGTTTCATGAGCAGCGGCAATAGTAGCAACAGCTTGCCTATGGGTCTCTACCTTTCCCTTCACATCAGCTACATTGTTCCCTGTACTTTTGCCTTCATTGCCAATTTCTTCGTTGCAAATTTGCTGATCCAAAACCCTGTCAACAGTAGCAGTAGAGCTCCTGTATATCATATCATCATCATCTTTGCTAAAGTCGTAGACACTATCATGAAAACTCTCACACTCATCTGTTGAGTCTTCTTGTGCATCACTTTCACCCTTGCCTACATCATTTTCTTCAATTGCAGCAGCTTTTTGCTTACCATTTTTCTTCTCCCTCTCAGCTTCTTTTTTATTTACATGAATTGGGAATTCTTCATCCACAATGAAGTCATCAAATGTGATATCTGTTAGGTTTTGGGGCAGCAAGCATGTGGAAACAAAATTTTAACTAACCCAAACCAGGAATCACCTAGGTTCACGTATGACTTGTAGAGAAGGGGTTGTAGGATTACCTTAATCCTAGAAGCGACTTCTTGTTGCGTTGTAGAGTGATCAGCCCTTTCGGTAGTTCAAGCATCACACTCTCGCAATCCACTTGAGAGAGAAGTGGATCTTATCTTGAATAGTCTCTACGATTCTAGATGTGTGGTATGAAAGTGTAGAAAGGTGCTAGCCTATTCTCTCTTTCTTTGGAATTTCTCTCTCGTGGGTTTTCTCAAAACCCTAACCTCTCTCTATGTCAACCGTGGTTGTATTTGTATTGTCTGGGCGTATCACATAGTCTTGTCTTTATAGGAGAGGTAAGAAAGATAGGGTCTTGTTTGATCCAAATCAAAACAAATATGGGATAACTATTTTATTCTATTTGCTCAAATCCCAGGAATCCTTTATTCCTTATAATTAGACCCATGGGTTTTATTTCCAAATCTCCATTTGGACACATAATTTTAATCCAATTCAATCTCTAGCGTGTGATCAATAGGTTCCAAATACACTGGCAATAATTATGAATTATAATTCTCAAGAAGAATTAGATAAAATAAACAACTTTATTTTATCATTAATCATAATAATTAATTCATTCATAATTATAGATTGTGGCGGTCTGTAACAACACATCACAACCACCCGTATTTGGAATTAGTCAAGGAAATTTTGACCAAACCTTTCCATGAAAAATTACTATGGTATTATCCTTTCACCATAGATATCCAATTAGTCAGAATGAGGAATAAGTGCCAATTCCCTAATGACTAATTAATTTTCTAGTTCCGGAATTAACCCTAGATTAGTTAGCAGGAGACATTCTTCAATTAATCCTAATGTGAGTCGACTATTGGGTTAGATTCCAACTAGTGGCCTTTACGGATATCAACTCACTATCGGTGGTGAATCTCTCTTGATCACTCTTATCTTTCCATGCTTCACACTACCCCAATTTCTATTCTTTTAAGTCACTCTTGGTGAGCAACAGTAATAGAATCAAAGGCGATTGATTCACACTCAAGATACTATGGTGATCTCAAGTCTAGGATCATTTACATAATTTTCCATAAGAGATTCAACCATTGGCACTTGATAGATATCCTAATGGGATCTCGTGTGGATCACTCAATGAATTGTACCTTACAATTCATCTACACATTAACCTAGGTATCACTATACCTTGGTTGATAAGAACAATCACTACTTACATTAAGTGAGACTAGCGTGTACTAGTCTTTCAGTGTTAATGATGCCACCTCATTATTACTACTGACTAGGGAATTTTAAGAATATTTATTATAAATGTGATTGATATCTCATAGTCATCAACTCTTGTGACTACAATCACATTAATAAATATCTAAGGACTTATCGATTATATCAAATATTTAACAGATAAAATGGAAATTCATAAAATACAAAACTTAATTAGGAATGTATTTAAACAAAATCATTGTTTTAGGGCATACATTCCAACAACCTCCCACTTGCGCTAAAACAATTCATTCATAACCTTTAGCCCAAATGAAAGTACATGACTGTAGACACCAAATTTTGACTATTTCATTTGTTTTCATATGTTTTTATCTATTAATATTTAGTTATTTATTTTTGAATATTCTAATGCATTTTCCTCATTTTTGTAGGTTTTTCTTAAAAAAAAAAAAAAAGGAGAAAAAGTCAAAAGCAGCGGACCGATTCTGCGGATGAGTCAGCGTAACTAGTCACAGCGTAATCGAAGCGAAAAAAAAAAAATGGCAGTTCTTCCAGAACTGGGATCATCCTTTCAAGCTGTATTTTCCGATGCTTGAGCGATAAGAAACTATTTAAACATTCCCAACTCACTAACTAACAATGCATCTAACGTTCAAAATTAAGCTCACCTCATCCCAAGAACATCAACCCTTAGTTCTAGGTTTGGTGGCTATAAATAGCCTAGATTAGGGTTTAACAAGGTTGGAAATCAGAGAAAGAGGGAATTAGGAGCTTTGAGAGAGAAAAGTAGAAAAAAGCGGTTTGAGGGGTGGAGAGAAAAAAGAAAAGAAGAAAGAAGAAGGAGAAAAGCTAGGGTTTGACACTTGGGAAGATCATTCTTGGAATTCTGCCTCTTTATTGTTTAAATTCAAAGCTTCGATTCGGGTAACATCCTTTTACTTTATTCTTGTTTTTTGATGGTAAAATTATCGAGATTTGGACCTTTTGGTGGAACCAAGGTCTTGAATAGTTTTAGTTTGGGATATTTGATGATGATTATCCGTTGTTATATGAGCATGTTGTGTTTATAAAGCCTTGGTAAGGCTAGTAGATTTGTTTTACGTTTAAAATCAGGCGTTTGATGCTACGTGATGATCTTTGTTGTGATTCACGAAATTTCGGAAAAATGTTCTTCCGTTTTGAAGATGTGAAAAGCGGACTACTACAGCGGACTTAGCTTAAGCGGATCGCGTTCCTCTTGATGTTTGAAGTTGTAAAAGCGGACCTCTTCTGGTGGACTACGCCGGCGCTCGCGTTTACGTTTGAATACTTGAAGATGTGAAGAAGCGGCTTGTTAGCGGATCCAGCGTGCAGTAATCCCAGTTTCTAACCTGATGTTCTTCCCTTCCCTTTTCTTGTCTATTTGATGATGTCGATGCTTATGATTTGATCTTTGTGGGTTTAGTTTGTTTAGACATGATCTGAATGCTTGTTTTGATGTTTTAAATAGATCCATTGCCTCTGAAGATTTTGTTTGTGATGTTGTCGGCGGAAGCATCGATATTTTGAAGATGGGAAGAAATTGGATTGATGCGGCTGAGTCCGCGTTCAGGTCCCGTTTCCCTCGGTCTTTGATTTTTGCACATGCTTGTGGACTGTATTGCGGCGGCTCGTCAGCGTTCACAGTCAGCGTAACCTCTGTTCTACGTATTATGTTGATATTTCCTGCTTCTTGTTCCAGAATCTTACTCTATTTCCTAGTATTATCTGTATGCTTGAGAATCTGTTTAGATACCCTTTCTTTGAATTTTTGATTCATTTTCCTTTAAATTGGTACCTGATCCCTTTTGTTGACATTGAGTCTTAGATTCCGTCATCTAAGGATTCAATTAAGGCCTCATATCAAGGGATGGTAACTTCTTTCCCCTATTATGTGCTTATTATGTGTTTTGCATGATTTTGCATGTTTTAAATTAAGTTTTCCTTTGCTTTTATTCATGTCTAGTCTTTATTTATGTTATTTAATTTTTGAGTAAATCATTTGGAGGCCTTGGATGCCAAGTTGTAATAGATAGGTTTAATTTTGGGCAAAAGTGTATTTATTCTAGAAAATGTAATAGTTAGATTATTATTTCAAATTTTCCCTTAGAATGTATTTAGGTTCCGATGTAATAATTAGGTTTTATATGCTTATTTTGCATGCTTGCATGATTATGTGTTTATTTGCTTTCCTAGGGTCTTGCATTTAGATATTATGCCTATGTGTTATGTGTTTATGTGTTTTATGTGTTTATTTGCTTTATTATCATGTCTACATGTTTATTGTGTAAATGTATTGACGTCACCACACTAGTCCAATTGCTAGTTGTGGCCTTCCCTTCGATTTCTCACTAATCAATGTTAGTGAGAACCTTTGAGCGAGGGCTAGTCCAATGCTAGACCATGCATGCATTCATGCATTAGATACAAATTTCACACACTTTCCACTTTTAGAGTTTCTTTATTTTGCATGTCACTATTCCCCCATCCCATATGCGAGACATCTCATTTAGTTTTCTTTTTATTAGATTAGTGCATTTAAGGCATTACCCTTTGAATTAGGGAAAAGAGCGAGTATGGCTTCCTAGCCTTAGCACGCTTTTATTACCTTATGAAAGGAAGAATTAAAGTCACGAACTTAGTCCCCCGCACCCGTTATGTTGCATTATCCCTCTTTAGGACATACACGTGCATTATTTTAAAGGCTATTCTTTAAAAATCAAACTTTCTTCTCCATGTTTTAGCAATTCAAATTCAAAAAGCCACTTTTCTTAAAATTGCATCTTTTTTGGAAATTCAAAGTTCCTCTTTGCATTTAAAATTGATCTTTTCAAAAAACCAATTTCTTTTCTCTTGATACTTTATAAAATTGCATTTTGAAAACCCTACTTTCGTTCGTTCGAGTCTCATCATTTGCATTTTTTTGTGACCTCCTCGAGGGATCAAAATTGGATGACACAACTAATGTGATCAATTCCAATCAAACCTCAAGGAGATATTTTGCTCTTCTCGATCCAACATTAGGTCTAGGGTTTGCATCCATATAGACAACATCCAAATGTGATAAATTTTAAAGTTAGAATTAGGAAATTTTCAACTAAATCTTGCAACTAGCTTTGGCTAGGTTAGAAGGGTGCCTTAGAGACGAGTAACATCGAATCTTTGCCTTCCCTTCTTTCAACCGTGACCCCCGAACCTTTTTCTCTAGTTTTCAAAGACCTGGAGTCGTCTAAAAAGGGTTTTCTTTGTTTATTTCATTAAATCAAAACTTTTGGGTGACTTGGTACACCTAAACTCCATACCAAGTGGCGACTCAAACTTTTCTAAAACCCTTTTCTAGACTTTGTTTTGGGTCCAAACCGTGCATTTTATAGTCCGTGACCCCTCCATTTCTTTTCAAAAATCAATCTTTCCCTTTTCACATAACAACATTTTCATTCAAAAATGGGTAGCGACAACAGCGACTCAGCGGGATTTTCCTAAGAGGGTCCGAACGCTTGATTTAGTTGATTATTTCTTTTCTAACTTTCTTATATATCACATTTGGATGTTTTAGGTTGCATTTCTTTTCTTTTCTCTTTTAGGGTTTTCCTGCAAACACTCCCTACATCGCTATATGATGAATGAATTATTGTTTATTTATTTACTTGCCAGCGGCATTGGGGTGGGTATCATCTACTAGAGTCTGAAAATGTTTGATGTTTGAATCCCTCCTCTCAAAGGGAATCACTTTCATCGATGCATATGTATTTTACTTTGACCCTACTTTTTACTTTTAGTGGCTTGTCACGCCACTCTTTCCTATTAGGATTAGGATTGATCCACTTGGACATGGCCGTGGCACGCGTTGCGTGCGTAGCAATGTCTAGGGGACCTCGAACCACCGACTTGAGGCATTTGGATTGATGACCTTTTGCCTTTTTTGGTGCGAAGGTTTGGGACATAACCTTTATGAGTCTAGATGCATTAGTGAGCTCAACCTCATGCATCCATGTTAGAATTGCCTGGGAGAGTCTACCTTACCCTATTAAGGATCACTAGACACGAGGAGGATTCCACCCCTCTTTATTTTTGTGCAATTTGTTGCTCCAATGTGTTATGTGATATTTGTTGATTAAACTAACCTTCGTTGTCTTCCCTTTTCTTGCATTTCACAAACTCTAAAGATAAGAGTTTGGCACTCTTTTAAGAAAGCCATCCTTCTAGATAGGCTATTGCGTTTGAATTTATTGCATTTAAGTTGTGGCATATCACTTTTAGGCTTACCCCGGCATTCAAATGGGGCTCTATAGGCCATGTTTCATTTGCACCTTTACTTGCTTTAATAAAGCATCATGCATAAGCCATGGGGAATCGCATAGGGAATCCCATGTTAGGAATAAAACTACCCTTGTCTCCGGATCATATAATCCAATGAGACTTGCATATTTATGTTTTGGTAACATCAAGGGTAGAAGCGTAAGGTAGGGTGATCCCTTCTATGATGGCACAAAGATATGGAGTGACCTTGGTATGCTAGAATATAAGCCTCTAATAATCACTTTTGGCCATTTTATCAAAGTTGGTAAAATCCATGCATAAGGACACTAAATCGAAAAATTCACAAATAATTTCTCATTGTTGAGATAATGATTTTATCAAGGCCAAAACTTGATTTTAGGAGCTTATGAGCTGGTGTGTTGCAAATAACATTGAGATGTGGGTTACAAGTAAGCAATAAACCCGGCTGATTTTTGAGTAAACCATCAATCCCGTCCGATCCATATTTCCCTCAAAGGTGAGTCAAGGCCCTACAATTATTTTGAGAATAGTCCTTTTTAACCTTTTAACCTCTCTTCACATATCAGTTAAAGTAAGGAATCCATTGAACTTATCCTCATAATCGCGCCAAGCGGTGCACATTCTTGGTCAATCCTCAGGTTGTTTTACTAATCACATATCAGTGAAGTGATCGGATCCATCAGGTATTGTATAGTGCATACCCCAAAGGATTGCATTTTTCATGCTAGGCCGACCCTTGGTATAAAGGGCTCCCTCTAGGACATGCATCCCGAATTATATAAGCAATCACTAACTTGCTTTCTTTTCTTTTTCTTTCAAATAAATCTCCGACTCCCCTTTGGAATAAGCTCCTAAGTGTGTTTCCTTTCGATTCAGGTACTTTAAAATAGCTTCGTAGAAGCCCCATCGTTCCGATCTAAAGCAAAATCTCAAAACATTTCGTAAGCATGAGTTACTGCACCGAAGGTTGAGATAGAATACTTTGATTATTTACCGACTTTGCTGCCTTGGGAGTTCGATTAAGTGAAGTCTTTGGGAAGGTTTAATGAGATGGGAATGGCCGCGGCAAAGACGTGTAATTGATCAGTTGGTAGCTTGATAGTGGAAGCGGTACTTGAATGATCATGAGCGCGTTGTTATCATTCCAGCTTACAAGTAATCCACCCCTCTTCAGCCAATATTCAAACCACTCTTGTTCCACTATTCCTAGCCTTCATGAGTGCTTTCTCACCACAGCTTGGTTTTCCATACACTCACCCCGATTATATCTTGCGAACCCAACCAAAGGGCAAACCATCATACTCAAACCCATTGGATCACTTTAAACATGCCTCCTCAATCTCAGAGCCTCGATACCATGCGAACCATTTGTGTGGGATCGACTTCCCAAGGAAAACCGGTGGATGACCTTATTGTACCAGTTGACAAAGATTTATTGAAAAGGCTGGATAAATTCGATGAGTTCATAGGAAAGAATCGGGGGACTAAGCGGAACAAGGTGGCATGGACTATGACGCACCTTGCACGTTCCCTAGCGTCCAGCTACCTATGAGTTTCAAGACCCCCAAGTTCAGCAAATATGATGGTACCGGGAATCCTAAGACGCACCTTAAGATGTTTGCCAACAAGCTTGGTAAACCAGTGGATGATGAGAGGTTGCCTATGCGTTTGTTCCCCGAGAGCCTAGAAGGAGATGCTTTGGATTGGTACTCGAACCTGAAATCTCAAGAGATCAAAACTTGTTGGATTTGTCAAGCGACTTTTGTGAAGCAGTATGAATTCAATTGTGAGTTGGCACCTTTGACACGAACAACATTGGAAGGAATCAAATGAGACCCTGAAGATCACAAGTCATATGCGTTGGAGAAAATTAGTTGCTAAGTTGGAGCCCCTATATTTGAAAGGAGATTGTTGTACTTTTATCAAGGCACATGATCCGCCTTATTTTGAGGAGATTTTTTGAATGCCGGGAGTTCTTTTGCTGCAATTGTTAATAAGCTAGAAGCAGTATGATGAGTTTGTTAAAAGCTGGAAAAAATTATCAATGTGGACCCTGGAGCAGCAATTGGAAAGCATTACAAGGAGCAAATGGCAGTCAGGAGGAAGCTCGTTTAGAAAGAATGAAGGAGAAGCTGCTTTGTGGGATCGAACCCACCTTCGTGCCAGACACCAGTCCTCCACCAATTCAAATTCATGCTACCTTACTCTCTACCATCAGCCTGTTTATCCACCTTTGCCATTAAATGCCTCACCCCCGACCTGTTATTTAGAATTCCCCATCTTTGCCTTTCAACTTCCCAACCTATCTCCTGCAAACCCGTCAAAACTATGCTCCTAGACACGCTCTACACCTAAATCCTGCTCAAAATTCTTTCAGCCTAATGAAATGCAAAATCAGAAAACCTTTTCGAACTTTCACCCGATTCTGGGCCGCCCATTGACCAGCTGTATGAACAGTTGAAGGCATTGGAAAATCAACAGCATCCTCCCAAGCATCCCGAGGACCCTACGGGTATAGATCCCCATGCCATCTCAGCTTATCATTCGGAAGCCGGGTCATTCGACGATTAATTGTGGGCCTTGAAGCATAGAATTCAAGACATGGTGGATGCCGGGGATATAGTTCGAAAAGAAAGAAAGCAAGGGCGTCAATCAATAGAAACCCTTTCAGAACATAAAAGCGTCGTTGGAATGATCGATGGTGTGGAGGAGGAAATTGTTGACCATGCTCAGTTCATTAAAGAAGAAGATGAGGATGGTGGTGGATCATTTAAGGAAAGGTCTGATGATGATATAGAGATAAGGTTATCTCAACTGTTTGTCGGGATCATCCTTGACACCGATCCTACGGAGAATGTGGAGTTTCCTTTGATTCCTTAAGAGGCCACACAAAATTGGGCTACCGATTGTCTGCTTGCTCAGAGGAGGTTTTGATAAATCTGAGGGGGTTGTCCTTGAAAAATGAATCATGTTTTGATGTCAATCATTTCTTCAAAAACAATGCACTTGTTATTTCACCTTTTTGCTTGTTCAAAATTATGCTTTTAATTATGCTTCCATGGTATTATCTGTTATCTTGCTTTTTGCCAAATGAAATGGAATTTCTCTTTTTGTCCTTCAGTTATGATTCACTCATTTTATTTTCACACATTTATTTTATTTGCTCTTGGATGATCATGAATAAAATGCTGACCCTCGGACATCATCCTTTTGGAATTTGATGGGCGAAAATTCTGATATCTCATGAACTTGGATATCATCATTTGCAAGATGATCGAAACACACCGAGATTGGTGAGAAACTACCCTTTGGCATGGAGAATTGCAATCGGATTTCTATTGGGGCAACACCTTACTCTCTCATGTATGGGATGGAAGCGGTATTACACACTGAAGTTGAAACCCCATCTTGCCGCGTTCTAATGGAAGCTCGGTTGGAAGAAGTTGAATGGACCAAGCAACGTCACAAGCAAGCTGATCGATGAGAAAGGTTGAATGCCATTTGTCATGGGCAATGTTACCAGCGAGAGAATACCTGGAGCTTATAACAAGAAAATCAAGCCTCGCATGTTCAAAGTGGGGACAAGATTTTGAAACCGAATCCTTCGATACAAGAAGAGGCTAAGTGGAAATTTCTCAATTGGCAGGCCGTTCATTATTCAAAAGGTGCTACGGAGGTATTATTTCTCATGGAGATGGATGGACAGATTTTTCTCAACCAATCAATTCAGAGACATGTGTAAAAGATTTTTCATATGATTGAGCAAGGTTTCTTCAGAAATTTTTGCAAAAGGTGGTGCGGAAAAAGCCGAACCTTCTTCCTTTTCATTTAAACACTTCAAAACCCCAATTCTCCCATTTGAGCCTATAAAAGAATGATTAATTATTTAGCAAACCCCTTGAGAATCACAAACACTGGGCAATTTTGTATTTTGAAAAAAAGAAGAAAAACATATTAAGAAAAAAAAAGGGGACTGTAGCGGGCAGGCCACTGTAAAAAAAAAAAAATTTCAAGTTTAAACCTGCCTCTACTCCTGCACCTCAAACCCCTTGCAAAAGCCTAGTGTTATAGATCCACCTTTTGCAAAATTTCTGAAAGGAACTTTCTCAATCAAAAGGCAAATGATGCAATACATTCCTCTCAATTTTTTGTGAGAGGGATTGTCTCATGATGCCACCATTTTAACAAACATGTTTAAATTGACAAAGGGTTTAAGTCCGTTTATTTCACTATTTTACCTATCAAATCCCAGCTTGATTGCAAATCGAGAAGGGTACCAAGGCAAGTTTTGAAAACAATAGATTCAGCGAGAAAGGAAAGTTCATGGGACAAGGGAAGCCACGTTTCGTTTATCCAGGTTTACCTTATATCAAACACTCCTCCGTCGTTAAATTCAAGAAGATGATATCCAAAGGGGTCAAGTCGCGGCTTTTGTTTTAAATAGTTTTCCGGCATTTGGCTTTTATTGATTTAAAATGTCATGTTTAGCATTCATTCTATGGTCATGATGCCATTTTAAAATAAAATTGTCTCTCTTTGCACAAACTTTTGCACATATTTTCATCAAGGGCATTTTCATCAAGGACAATCCTCTTAGATTACCATGAAGGTATGGGTGATATGGATTGAGGAAGCAAGCGGAACGAGCGAACAGTCTGCTTGTGGTCGAACAAAAGAATTAAGTTGACACCGCTCACCGGCGTCCAGAACTCATGTTTGGGCTATTTTGAGATAAAGGGGAGAGAATGGTGGCCGGCGTCATCATTATTCTTCACCATTTCTTTTCTTTTGCAGAAGCGGACAAGTTGATCGGTCAAGTCGAGGAGACCGGACTTCATTTTGAGTCATGTCTAGTACTGCATGATTAAATCATTTTGAAGATTGATTAATTGCAAAATTGAGGAAGGACAAGTGCCTTTTGGAAAATTTGGAAGCGG
Source organism: Gardenia jasminoides (assembly GCA_013103745.1). Taxonomy (NCBI): domain Eukaryota; kingdom Viridiplantae; phylum Streptophyta; class Magnoliopsida; order Gentianales; family Rubiaceae; genus Gardenia; species Gardenia jasminoides. The sequence continues at coordinate 4,985 of VZDL01000047.1, read as the reverse complement.
GGTTTTCATCATCGCTACACTACTAGGTGTTATAACTCCCACAGTTCTTTTTCAAATTCTTTCTTCTGGCATGTAATACCTCGATGTCCCTTTGAGCAACGTCCCGGAATTCCTCAAGAAGTGATGGTGGGAGTTGAGGGGCGATGGATCCCCGATTTGGTAGATTCTATTCTTGCTTTATTTCTCTTTTTTGTATTTTATCTTGTGTTCTGATTTTTTTTTTAGACATAGGTTTAACTGTTAGAAATACTTTTGATTCATTTGCTTTGCATCAGAGATGTATATTCGTTTAAATTGGCTCTTATGTGCTTATTTATGTTAGAAAAAAAAAGAAAAAAAACTTTCTAAATTGCACGGCCTTGCCTCACAAATTGATTTGTTTTTTTTTTTAAAAAAAATTTGATTCAAAAGGGTGCAAATGTCAATTTTGGTTGCAATTGCTCATCCTTACGAAATAAAAAAAGCCAGTGTGATGTGAAAATCCTTTTTCCATCTTACTCGAAATAATTGTTATGTGATTAAGACATTGGCATTTTAGAAAGTATGTTTTGTAAAATAAGGAAAATTATGCCTCAATTTTTTCCTGATATTAAATGAGATTTCTTTTATTGGATTTTACAAGAAAATGATTGATAATGTTGGCAAATGATCCTTTTCAATTGATGTTGAAAAAAAAAAAGAAAAGAAAGAAAAACAAGAAAAAAAGTAGCAAAGTGAGAATTTAAATTCTACTCTTTCAATGATTCTAGTACTAAGTAACGAGGTTCACTAGCATCTGCAAATGTTAACTTTGGTAAAGCGTTTTGAATTATGAGTATGCAAGCAGTTTGAACAAGTAAAATGTTGAGTAACGTAGAATCTTCACCTAAAAGTGTTGATTTTGGCGTCAAACATCTTTACTATTTGAGCAAGAAGGCATATGTCGGTAGGGAGTCTTCACCTAAAGTGTTGATTTTAGGCGTCAAAGACATTATTGCAATTTGAATAAGAGGATGTGTTTGTTAAATCCTTTTTAGCGGTAAAATCTGAGAAAAAGCGTGGAAAAGGCAAGCTTGAGTTGACTATATGAGTCGTTTGATTTTGGTGAAAGTGAGAAATCAAGCTTGAATTGTTAAAATTGAGGTATAATTGTCTCTCTTTTTACTTGACATTATGAGTACTTGATGCAAATTGAATAATTGCATAATAATGTTTTGCGTTTATGAGGATTTGGATTTCCAAGATCACATGGTTTATTTCAATCCATAACTTGTTTTGATGAATATTTCCTATCACTTGAAAACAAGCAATGTTTCATAACAGCGAATATCGGATGAATGTGTTTTATTGCATGTTTTCATACGTTTAGTCATTCAATGTATTTGTGATCACAAGAGTTTTACACTTTATGATTAAAAAAAAAAAAAAAGAGAAGAGAAAGAAAAAGAGAGGATTGCCATGGACTAATTGGTTAATATTTCATGACTTAGCGGGTTAACGATTCGGTTGACAGGGCAATTTTTTTGAAGAAGCACTCTCAATTTTGGATAATGCATTCAAAATTAATTTTGCGAAAAAGAAAGATCAAGACAATGCAACATATGTGGATTTGTTCCAACCTTAGAGGAAGGTTTGATTACCTCTTCAACTTTCCAAATCAGTTCTTGAAAAAAAAAAGAAAAAAAAAAGAAAAAAAAGAAAAAAAAGAAAAGAAATTCATTGTTCTATCAATCACTTGCAAGTCAAGAAAAATCAAAATGAAATTGCACCATTTCATCGGTGCATCATTCGCGGCATTTACATTCATCATGTTTGAACAACTTGTGTTTTATTTTTCAAAGTCGGCAATCCGGCATTTATATTTTCATTTAGTCATTCGGGCTGGGTCAATCCCTTTGAATAGTATGTTTTAGTCATTGTTTCCGGGTCCAATCCCGAATAGTATGTTTATCATTATTGCTTGGTCAATCCCGAATAGTATTTCTGTCAGGGCTTGGGTCCAATCCCGAATAGTATGTTTAATCATTCAGGCTTGGGTCCAATCCCCGAATAGTTCTTTTAGTCATTGAGGCTGGGGTCCAATCCCACTTGAATAGTATTTTTTTAGTCATTCGGGGCTTGGAGTTCTATGGCTGAATAACATATCTACATTTTCCATCTGGTCATTCGGGCCGTTAATCCCACTTGAATAGTCTAAATTGGAAGAATTTAAATTCGTTGAGTACAGCTGCGACCCTCGCCGGGGCACCCTTCTATCTCCACTTTCAATTTAAATTTCGTTGGTGCTTTGTCTCAACCCTCGCCGGGAACCATCACTTGCTTCAATTTAAATTCCCATTTGTTTTAATCGACCCTCGCGGGCACACCCTTCTATCCCCTCTTCAATTTAAATTTCTGTTGGTGAGTCTCCACTCGCCCTCGCCCGAACCACCCTTCTATCCCCATCCTTCAAATTTAAATTTACGTTGGTGAGTCTGACCTCCGCCCGGGCACCTATCCTTCAAATTTAAATTCTGTTGGTGAGTCTACCTTCGCGGGCACCCCCATCTCCAGTTCTCGAATTTTACAAGATTCAGAATTCATTTCATCATAGTTCATTTGCATTGGAACTTCGACTGATTCTCAATGTCGAGATCGTGACAACTCTACAGGGATTGATTATGCATTTTAGTTTGAAAAGGCAATTTAACATTCCCGCTGTGGTTGATTTAATACCAAAACCGGTAAGCATTTGGTGTCTCACGTCTTTGTCTAGAGTTTCTTGAAACTTCGGGACAAGAGAACAGCTATGAACACCAAATTTTGACTATTTCATTTGTTTTCATATGTTTTTATCTATTAATATTTAGTTATTTATTTTTGAATATTCTAATGCATTTTCCTCATTTTGTAGGTTTTCTTAAAAAAAAAAGGAGAAAAGTCAAAAGCAGCGGACCGATTCTGCGGATGAGAGTCAGCAACTAGTCGCTGATTAAGCGAAAAAAAAATGGCCAGTTCTTCCGTTCGGATCATCCTTCCAACTGTATTTTTCGATGCTTGAGCGATAAGAAACCTATTTAAACATTCCCCAACTCACCCTAACCCTAACAATGCATCTAGCAAAATTAGCTCACCTCATCCAAGAACATCAAAACCCTTAGTTCTAGGTTTGGTGGCTATAAATAGCCTAGATTAGGGTTTAACAAGGAAGGAAATCTGAGAAAAGAGAAATTTGAGAGAGAAAAAGTAGAGAAAAGCGGTAGAATTGGGAGAGAAAAAGAAAGAAGAAAAGGAAAGCTAGGGTTTGACACTTGGGAAGATCATTCTTGGAATTTCGGCCTCTTCTATTGTTTAAATTCAAGCTTCGATTAGAATCCTTTTACTTTATTCTTGTTTTGATCGTAAAATTATCGAGATTTGGACCTTTTGGTGGAACCAAGGTCTTGAATAGTTTTAGTTTGGGATATTTGATGATGATTGGTTATATGAGCATGTTGTGTTTATAAAGCCTTGGTAAGGCTAGTAGATTTGTTTTACGTTTAAAATCAGGCGTTTGATGCTTACGTGATGATCTTGTTGTGATTCACGAGAAATTTCGGAAAAATGTTCTTCACGTTTGAAGATGTGAAAAGCGGACCACAGCGGATTACTTATGATCGTTTCCTCTTGAATGTTTGAAGTTGTAAAGCGGACCTCTTCGTGGACTGCCGTAGCGCTCAGCGTTTGTTTGAATGCTTGAAGATGTGAAGAACGGCTTGACATTGCGCCGTATGAGTCCAGTTTTCTAACCTATGATTCTTCCCTCACTTTCTTGTCTATTTGATGATGTCGATGCTATGATTTGATCTTTGTGGGTTTAGTTTGTTGACATGATCGCGAATCTTGTTTTGATGTTTAAATAGATCCTTGCCTCGAAGATTTTGTTTGTGATATTGTAAAAGCGGAAGCAATCTTCGATATTTTGAAGATGGGGAAGAGCGGACTGCGGAGTCCGCGTTTCGGTCCCGCCCTCTGGTCTTTGATTTTTTTGCTTGTGGATTTGTATTCTTGACTCGTCAGCGTTTATCCGCGTCTCCTTTTTACGTATTATTATGTTGATATTTCTGCTCTTTTGTTCCAGAATCTTACTCGTTTCCTAGTATTATCGTATGCTTGCAGAATCTGTTTAGATACCCTTTCTTTGAATTTTGATTCATTTTCCTTTAAATTGGTACCTTGATCCCTTTGTTGACATTGAGTCTTAGATAACCATTCCATCATCTAAGGATTCAATTAAGGCCTCACATCAAGGGATGGTAACTTCTTTCCCCTATGTGTATTATTATGTGTTTTGCATGATTTTGCATGTTTTAAATTAAGTTCTCCTTTGCTTTTATTCATGTCTAGTCTTTATTTATGTTATTTAAATTTTTGAGTAAATCATTTGGAGCCTTGGATGCCAAGTTGTAATAGATAGGTTTAATTTTGGGCAAAAGTGTATTTATTCTAGAGAATGTAATAGTTAGATTATTATTTCAAATTTTTCCCTTAGAATGTAGGTTCCCCAATGTAATAATTAGGTTTATATGCTTATTTTGCATGCTTGCATGATTATGTGTTTATTTGCTTTCTAGGGTCTTGCATTTAGATATTATGCCTATGTGTTATGTGTTTATGTGTTTTTTGTTTATTTGCTTTATTATCATGTCTACATGTTTATTGTGTAAATGTATTGGCGTCACCACTAGTCCAAGCTAGTTGTGGCCTTCCCTCCTCGATTTCTCACTAATCCAATGTTAGTGAGAACAACGAGGCTAGTCAATGCTAGACCCTTAAGCATTCATGCATTAGATACAAATTTCACACACTTTCCACTTTTAGAGTTTCCCATTTTGCATGTCACCCCCATCCCATATCGAGACATCTCATTTAGTTTTCTTTTATTAGATTAGTGCATTTAAGGCATTACCCTTTGAATTAGGGAAAAAGAAGCGAGTATGGCCTAGCCTTATGCAGCTTTTATTACCTTCTATGAAAGGAAGAATTAA
>VZDL01000046.1:0-42966 GCA_013103745.1 Gardenia jasminoides | reverse complement strand
AATTACGTATTGCTGGTCAGCATCTCAAGTGCTAGGGTCGGACCTTTGGGGTTGACCTTTTCGCCATCTCCGCTCATGCTCATGAGCAAACCACCCTGATCTCTCATGCACCATATCGGCGGGTAAAGAGAATTTGTGAGTCACCTTTGTTGTCAGGTACGGGCGAGTACTCTTGCCAGCGGCCGTCATGCAGGAATTTTATCATATCAGAAGCACGGTCTCCCAACAAGATGTGACCAGATAATACGCCGCCAGAGCACCTCGGCCCCACTTCCCTATACTGTGCGCGGATCACCGTCGAAGACTGATGTCACTGCCGAATCCAACCACTGCATTCTTCTTACTGACGGTAGGATGAGAGTGTCGCATCATGGGTAATGATAAGTGTTCTACCATCACCGCGGTGGTTACATTGGTGCAACTCCGAATCTGCAACGAGGCTGTGACTTGCTCTTAACACATGACACCGTGTAAGATGTTCTCACAGCTTTGAGTCTCTACTATCCCTTTGAGGTGTCGCCAGTCTGACAAGGCCACTAGTGCTTTACTCCCACTTGCCTCATCAAGCATGAGACTCTTCAGACTCACCTTCTTTTTGTCAATGGCAGATATTCTGCAAACTCATCCTCTTCGAGCATAACGCTTCCATCGGGGAATGACGTGATCATGTGGTACGAGAGGACACCGAGATGCTATATGGCCATAACCTGCATCAGCACTTAACCTTGCTAAGGAGTAGCTGGGCTTGGTCAAACTCATGCCTTGAGGAGTCCTCTGATGCACCGCCTCACGGCCTCCCACCCAGCACCCCAAGTTCCCACCGGCCCCTCAACAAGTAGGTGGTTGCTTCTCCGTGGAACTGCAGTTGAGTTGCCATAAAATGGTAGTACCCCTCCTCCTAAGCTCCTGGCCTCGACCTTGAAGCTTCTGTCCACTAGCTCCTGCATGTCCATCAAAGATCGCCCCAGAGGCTCGGTCTTTGCCTGCAAGCACCTCTGTGGCTCCCTTGAACCCAATGAGGACCATTTAGGCCCCAACATCCTCCTGTACACTGCCTCGGAAGCACTGATCTCCATCTCCTTAAAGCAGTCCCCTCCAGTCACTGCTGAGCCTCCTGACTAGGTTTACCTCGTGTAGCTCCCAGGGCAGTCACTGGCACAAACCGCTTCCTCATCAAGGCCTCAGGACCTGCCCAAAATTTCATCACCGCCCATAAAAGCAGGCTTCAATATATGCGCCTCAACCCACCTACAAACAAGTAACTGTCGCACACCTGACCTTCCCATAACCCCACCCCAACACCGTCCACCGTCCCATCCACAGGCTCCCGACTGGACCCAACCTGTGGAAGCCGTCAGACTAACTCGGGACAACCGGAGAGATCATCCACCGATTGCCTATAATCCGCTTTGGCTGGCGGATGAATCCTTCCTTGTTACTCAAGGGTAAAGCATATTTCACGATGGTTCGCGTGAGGTAGGATAGTGGCTCTGATCTGGGTGATGTTTGAAGTCATTAATAGACTTGGAGAATTTCTGAAGACATTCCGCTGGCTTGGTCTTATCATAATGCTCCTATTGAATACTTTATCGGAGGAGTTTGTCGTACCTTCTACCACATAAATAATTTGTACCTGCAAAGAGAGCAAGCAAAAAAAGAGAATAAGCAAGCTGATGCTATAGACCTCAGCCACACTCTAAGTATGTTTACTCCTTTAACACTGCATCACACACAATATATCTCGATGATGTGCTCACCTTACTCTCAAGTAATTTGAAGGTTTACCACGAAATTAGATTTCCTGTTAGGTAAACGCTCACTGACACAATAATGTAGTACACTAGCTGATGCTCACCTCCCACGCTATACCCAAAGAAAGTTGGACTCCAATGAAAAGAAAGAAGAATGAGAATATAAGAAAGGCGAGAAAACTAGTTAGTTTGTTTGGTTTGTAGGGGCGCCAAGTTAATGGAATCAAGGACGGGCTAAGTTTGGGATTACTAATGCTAGGTTTTGGGTTGGGCTAGGGTTTAAGGTTGGTTGGCTGGCATAGGGCTTTGCTAAGTATAACAGGGCCTAATTTAAAGTGGATTCTAGAGGTTTGTGCTAGCCGAGTCCTAGGCTCTTGAGTTACTGGAATCTGAGGTTGGCTGGGATTAGATTAGGATTAGGATTGAGTAAGTGTTTAAGGCTAAGGTAAGCTTGGCACAAAGAGATAATATAAGATAAGGAAAAGGCTAGCATGCAGAGATAGAGTTTGGGTTGTGGAAAAACTAGATTGCAGTGAGAGAACCAGTGATAAATTCTTTAACTAACCGCAACACAATACAAGATGATCTCGCCAAATTCAAAGTACAGAAACCAATACAACAAAAAGGAAATGGATCGCTGCAATGATCAATCTGACGGTCTAATACTATTACTATCTTGACTTATCTAATTCTGGTTAGGTTGTAATTGATCTGATTTTGCCTTTATTTAAAGCCAACTCAATGTCAAGTCACCAAAAGCAATAGGGATGACAAGAACTAATCAAGACGAGTTGCAAAATGGCAACCTAGGGGATTCAATAAATAACGACCATGGGATTAGACTAAGTAAAGATTGAGGCGGTTGTGGGAATCCCAATCCATAGGGTCTCCTCCAACGGGAGCACGGTGATCCCAAAGAACCAATAACCTCAAACCACAAGGATGACCCGCTCGGTGAACAACAAGAAATCCCTTTCAACAAGACCTAGGAAACAACCCCACACCCAACCTAACTGAAGAGAAGCTGCAGCTATGCACAGAACTCTAGCCACCGTTTAAAGTGTAGGCTTTCTTGTTTTCACAAAGAAGACCCTTGTGGTTCTTGTTGTTTTGATTTCAAAATTTTTCAATAAAGATCCGATCTTGTGTTTTTTCTTTTACGCCCGAATCTTTGTTTTTTTTTTTTTTTCTTTTTTTTTTTTAAATCAATCCAACACAACCAGAACTTGAAATCAAGAACAGCACAAGAAATATAAATACAGTAATCAAAATTTTTTTTTTTCTTGACAGAATAAGAACTGGATGTGATGAATAAGATTTGGCCATGGCTCAAGGGAGGAATAAGATTTCAAGCAAATACAACTTGGCACCAAAATTGTAGATGGTTACTAGATTGAACAACACAAAAGATGACTCATGAAGGAGAAACCCTAGATGGCTAGGAAATAACACGGTAAATTTTTTTTTAAGGAACAAAAGACAAATCTAAAATTGATATAACGCAAAACCTTCAACTAGCTCCCATACCACTGATACTTAACGGCCGCCAACCGGGGTGATGGTGAAACACGATAGACTACCAATAACAATGGATCTGTAGTACAAATCTGTGGTTTGACACCACCTATCACCCTAAGAACTAAGAACTCATGATCACGCTAATAAATTACCCTTGATATGGTGTGTATAGAGACGCACAACCTAGCGCGTTTCTGCATTGATAAGTCTAAATCAATACCCTAGAAAGCTCTAAGATATTCAAAAGCTTCCCCCAAGAAGCAAGAGAGGCTCTCAAAGGTTTTCTATTAAGAATAACTGAATTCAGAACGCATATGAGAAAAATAGTATAAATATTCCCTAACAATTCAACTCTAATAGCAGACATCAGCCTGTGTTCGACTACGTGAATTCTCAAGTGAACCTTGGGTCAGCTAGTTTAATTGAAAAATAAAAATAAAAATTATAAAATTTAATTCATCGACCTTACTAATGCGGATCAGCGATGCGGCTCATGGATTATCCCCGTCGGATTCAAAGAACTTGGTCTCTGATCATGAACGCTGCAGGCATGGATCCTCACAAGTGAGGTAGATCACACCGCGGCTCCCGCAGATGTATTCTCCTCCAAGGTCCGCTTGTTACACTCTTCCACGGTCGGAGAGGACTTGTGAGGCTGGGTCCCCCTCTTGACCCACCTGTAGTAGAACAACTCTTCTTGACTCCTCAAGCTCTCACAGCTCCTGGGTTCCCCAACCACACTCCTGAACCGCATCGGCATTAGGGTTTGTACTGCCTCCCCCCATCTCCGGCTGGCTGTCCGAGTATCGTGTCATTGGACCCAACCTGCACCTCTCACTTGGTTCCATCGGCATGACCGCTCACTGCCGCCAATGGTGGTTGTTCGTAGAGTGGTCCTCAGAGACTCCATAGACATCGAAGCAGTTTTATTCACCTGTTGACTGTGGGTATTTCTAACTCGTCTTTAATTCATATAGAATGGTTCAAGGCATTTTCAACTCGCCTGCTTATTCAAAGCTCTAACTACAGAAGGTTGCGACGCTGAAATCGCGACTCCAAATTCTTAAAGGAGCCACTTAATCATTTCCTCTATTGTCTGAGATAAGATAGTAATGGAATTCTCAAATTCCCAGAATTGGTATTTTCTCTGTAAGAACTTCTGGATAGGTTTCCTTCCATGATAGTGTTTGCATGGAGCCCTCATTTAATCCATTTGCAAAACAGCAAACCAGGAAACCTTGCAACCCCAAGTGCTTTGGAAAGGGTCAAGGTGCTAATTCCCACCAGGCAAGGTCGGACTAGAGAGAGACCTGTGACCATCTCATGTGGCCGAAAGATAACGGACGGACGTAAGCCTGGCAAATGGGCCAAGACTCTTTTTGTAGGCTACAGCTCTATTGAAGCTCACAAGAGGTCGGGCCAAAGAGGTACTTGGCGACAGCATGCATTTTGGCCATGTGACTGTCCCATGTGGTTCCTAACAGACACCCTGCATTCCCTTAGACATAATTACCCTCCTAAGGCACACACCCCAACCAAGGCCAAGTAAGATCTCCGTGAGCAGAATGCCCCTAAAACACATACCCACTGCAATGAAATTTTGCCCCCACCTTCTCGGGAGTTCGTGGATAGGATTGACGAGAGATTCATCCAAGAACCGATAAATCGACCTGTGCTATAAGGGGTTCCGCCATTGCTCATAACACCGCACTTCACCCACTCCACCACACCCCTGTTGCGTGAGCAAAAAACAGCAGGCATGCCAGCTTGTATGCACAAATCTCCTGTCTGACCATGGCATCCGCTGGATTCTCTAAACGCGTCTAACTGGTTTTCAACCCGCCACCCTCGGCTAATATTCTCTCTCTTTTCTTATATATTCTCCTTGCTCTTAGAGGGCTTGCAGACGGTTTGTAATGAGTTGAGAGCCACCAAAACCTCTAAAGAATTTACCTCTGGGACTGGGCTGGAAGCAATCTCTATTCCTCAGAAGAGGGTCTCTTGGGACTTCCTGTTGGAGACTGAAAGTCAAACTCTGGCAGAGCAGGTGAACTCCCCACCTGCAGGGGATCTACAGAAGTGCTCCTCGCTTCCATCAGCTCTTCCTTGCTGGATGCCCGCCCACGAAGCGGTCCGTAATTCGCTGACCGCCAAGAGCTGTCCAGCTTGCGGCGAGCTGACCGGCCGGTGGTGGCTGAGTCATTGGCCTCGGCTACCTGTGAGTTGATAAATGACACACCCCTCGGCGATATCGCCGCGCTCGAGCCCAATTCGCCGCTCGTGGCTGAAGGTGATGCCGCTCAGTTCTATGGCCTATCGGCTATCTTCTAGATGTCCGCTTGTTCGTGATAGAAATGCAGTTGGCTGGACGCATTATTACCGCATAGGATGGTCTTTGGCAATGACCGGAACCGACCGTATGCACCAGGTGAGTAATGAATTTTTCGGTATCGTACCGGTCTCGTGTCCGCATGCGACTGACCACATAATACACCGCCGTTATCCTCTCGTTCGTCCTCATCTGCACGACTGGATGGCTTCCCCGCGTAGGTCCGCACCCATTCAAGAAAGTGAGAGGCAGGCAACCTGCCAAGTATTGCTTTTAGTCTCCCCTGGCTCCTTCTGGCACCTTTGAATCCATTCAAAACCAGGTTCCTTCTTGAGAGCATTAGCAAGGCACCAGCCGCCCACTGGACAGACCTGCTCAGAGCCACCGCCCATTACTGCTGAATCTCCCTTACACTGCAGCCGAGCCATGTCCTCACGGGCTTCAGGCTTGTTTTGATTAGTTCTGATGCCTCTTTGGGAGACTCATGCATCCAAGAAATTTTTTCTGACCCCACCTGGGAAGGTGCACTTTGATTTATCCTCATCTGAGCCTTGAGTATGTCAAGATCCTCCCCAGGGTTTCGGGAACTGATCCAGAGTCTCGGCCTTGATCAAGATATCATCTGCTAAACCTGACCAAGGTCGGAAGAGCTTATTGGACCAACCCTCCTATAGAGCTCCAGCCGCTCTCACCGCGGTGGCAGTGCAGTATAGCAATATGCCGTAACCCTGATGAGTAGGGTCTTCCCATCCTCTCCTCGCCTCATCGATCTCTGTGATACCCTTGAAGGTACCCAGAAGTAAAAGATCAAGTATACCCCATCAGAATCTACTCATCCCACACCCGGTGACAACGGGTAGCAATCCTTGACCAAGCTCCTGTTCAAAGTTGGCAAACCGGCCCACATCCTCCAGCTTCACGCCCTTTCACCCAGACAGAGCATAGCTAATCGTGTCGAAAGGACTCCTAATTATCCGGAAGGCTTGCCCATGAGTTTGCCACCTCCCCGATTACCTCATTTCTCTGCTCAGCAGTATTCTTCTCCGCCTCACGTGCCCAGCCCGCGGGTCCACATTGGGTCAGGACTGCCACCGGGAGCAGATGTATTACGTCATCAAATACCACGAAATAATCTCCCAAACGCCTACGTAAGCCAGGGAAAATCAAACCAGCCCTAGTTGGGATCATCCAAAGAAGAGCTGACCTTACCGCTTTCTCTTGGTCAATAGTGAAATTTTAACTGTTATTCTGGTTCGTTTTTTTTCTCTCGGTTCTGGTGAGTCTAATGAGTTCAGACGTATCTGGGCTTTTCTTTCTTTTTCTTGTAGGTTGATAGGCTCAGTGACACTCCCCTAACACTTTGGCCAACCCCCTGCTGGAGCGTGGAAACTGGCGTCAGATGAAGAGTGGAGTATACAACTCAAGAGACCAGCGGAGCCTTCCTAATCATGCCAGGAGCACTCTTTACTCACAAAGAAAAAGAAATGTGGATGTCAGCTCGGCTTCAGGTGCTACCCCTACCCATGACTGAAGGCTATCATTCCCTCAAGGATCAGGTCTTATGGAACCGGTGAAGGGGTGTCCAACAGGTGTGAGCTGATGGTCCCCAATTGCAACCCTTTAGAAGATCCGAGTAGTGCCAGCAGGCTACTGCACTTCCATTATCAATGTGTATCTTCCTCACCTTTATAGTTGCAAGTAATAATTCCCTGAATCACTATGGTTTCATGGTTCAAGCAGCCACGGTAATTACACATCACGGCCCATATAGGTGATCTCCCTGCTAATCTTAAGCCTCTTCCCGAATTCTCGCCCTGGGGAGGGCCGCCTCTTACTAACTGAATGACCGCCACCACCTCAGACCTCCAATGCTGATCACCCTGCTGATTAAAGCTCATCAGGGTCCAACCGGTGGACCCCTGTGGAGGCCCTGGACATCCGCCCCTCAGTTGGTCCCACACGAGAAGGTTCAGCCTGTTTCCTGCCACCCGAGCACTTCCTCACAAAGGTTTAATACTCTACCCTACCGAACCTGCCTGGGAGAAGCTGCCTTCTCTAGATTAAATGCTCTCCTCACCTTCTTGAGCTCCTGCATTTCTTATGTCATGCCCCCCACATCACGTATGGGAGAAAAGCGGCGTGAGGTGACTCACGCAAGGCCATTGGGGGTTACGTAGTTTCCTGGGAGATCGACCCACCTTCCCCGTCTAAATCACAGATTTGTGACTGGGAGGTTGTGGAGGGGATGGGGAGTCTCAGACTGGACCTGAAGCCTGCCTCGAGAGTTGCTGCTTCAAGAGCAGCTCATTGGACTCCCCTGGTCCTCCTCCAGCCTCCCCTTGCCATCTCAGGACTCTACTCGGACTCTGATGCCTCAGCCTCATCAAGTAGCTCATGAGCTCATTCAAAGATCTCCTCACCTGTCAAGGCCTCCCACGAACTTCAGAGGTTTTGTAACTCTATGAGTTATTGATAAGTATAAGACCACCCTATCATCACAATCTTCACCCCAAGTCTGGCCATGCTGAACCGCCACGTATTCCCCAGCCTCCCCGCCGCTGTTTGATAAATCCAGATGCTGTTTCCTTGGAAAACTGGAGAAGCACGGTATCTGACTAACAATTGCTGAGCCAACCGCTCAAACAACCGACAGTTCGCCGGTGTGTCTTGAAACTACAACTGAGTTTCTTCCTCTAGAAATAAAGGAAAGTTCAATAATTCATTGCATCTAAATGCCTGAGTCTTATTTAGCCGAAATGAATGTGTGATTCGTATCGGCAGGTAATCATGCCTGCATGGATTTTGAATCTAACGGCAAAGTATAGTCACACCGCCGAAATGTATACCAACCAACGCAGAGATCCTACAGGGATCTGATTCTTAATTCTTCTAACAGATTATCTGGTTCTCTAAATCATCACCTCGCCTCCGAACGGATTTCTACCCAGGTTCTCCCGAAGTTGGGTTAACCATGCCTTTCCCAATCAAGACCGGTAGTAAGGGATTTGGGCGCATGAGACGTTAGGCAGAGGGCCTTCCCCCGACAAGGTCGAGGGGTTTAACGACGCTGCTCTCTTCCCTCTCTCTTGGGGTGCTCGATCGCAGCCGTCCTCAAGAGCTCACCCAATTCTATCCAAGGTCGTGCAGCTGGGAGAGACGTGCGGCTCCCCGGCTTTTCCTTTCATGCAATGGAACGAGAACCTTCCCAAAGGTGGCAGACGGTTGCTACCATCTCAGATTAGTCGCTCAGTTTCCATCTTATGCATCCAACCCTTCAGCCCCTTGGCACGGCCATGGTTTCCCGTCTGCCTGGCGTTGGATGATCTCGCTATGACTAGCTCGCGGGAGCCGAGGTCTCCGTGTTTTTCTTGAATCACGTTTTTGCCATGGTAAAGAATAACCACTGCCCGCGACGCCAACAAAGAGCAGGATCGATCCCACTCCACCTTTGAACTCCACCATGTCAGCCGACTGCGACTCTGTCAAGATCTATGGATTACTCCCAGGTAACTCCGCCAAATGCATCAAGAAAAGGCAATACAGGGTCAACAGAGCAGCAAGATGTCGTGGTAGTTTAGGGCGCATCTTCAACCAGTGTTTTACCCGTGGTTTTATAAAATACGAATACAAAGTTGTACCCAATCCCAAATACCGTGAGAGTGGAACGGGACTTATCCGCTGATCGGAGAAGGTATAAACAAGATTCCGACTATCTGTGTGTGAGTCAATCTAACTCCCCTTAGAGACTAGTTTGAAATAGGGTTACAAGCTGCTGCAAGCCGCTTGGTGGCTGGAGGAGCTGCTCACAGAAGGATTAGGTTATCAAGATTAAATCAGTCGTTTGGGAGGGTCGGGCTAAGCCTGGCAGAAATGGGCTGGCAGAATCTCTGGGGTAAATAGCAGGCGTGTCATGACTCAGAGTTTCTAAAAGGAATCAAATTGTTTTGATCTAGATATAGGCTGTTAGCATCTTATATAATTAGATAAGAATTTAATTAACTAGGTTAAGCATTTGTTTTCCAAGGGCATGAACCCATCTCTCTTGACTGCAAAGGAGCATCCACCCACATAGAAAAAAAAAACCCCTACTGCCAAACAAATGACAGAAACATTCCATTACATAACACAGAAAATTAGATTATAACTCCAAACTGTCGAAATCTCTTTGATCCTGCACCGACGAAGATGCACAAATAGATAAATTAGTGTTATTTGTATCATAAGTAGGATCTTGTGCCTTAAAAAATAATTCATTATAATTTATTTATGATTAGTAGAAACAAAAGAATTCATCATTTGCAAAAAGGATGCGGATATTAATTCCCAGAACCCTTTTTTTTTCCTTTCTTGCTTTGCCACAGAGAAAATTTGAGTCAAGATACAAATACCCTTTGCTCAGTCAATGCCCTTTCTTGTCACCCTTTATAGACCTACTTACAACAATGAATACCTCTCTTCCTTGAAGTAAAGTCTTACCATCTACTTCCCCTGTAATTTCAGTTCACATCCTTCTTCCCTAAGCTTGACCTGCTGACTCCCTTTACTCACCACCCCGGACCTTCAAAACCTCCCTCTCATAGGTTTCGCCAACATCGACATCCCGATCCAACCCATCCAACTGAACCAACCCGAAACCCCTAAACGTCAAACGTCTTGAGTCTTCCATCCAAACCCGGAATTGCAAAACGACCCAAGCATATTTATGAACTTGTTCCGACGTAGGTCTTTAGCTCAAAAGTAGAAGAAGAAGAGCCCTCCTTATAAAATGACATCGGAAATGGCTGGGATATTGCACCAAGTTTGAGAAGTTTGACTGCTCGTTTTTGCCTTGCTTGACCGTCGTTACTTGTTTGTTGGCTTTACACTCCAAACAATCTTCACTATATTAGTTGGTTTTACATCTTAATGAACCTTCATAGTAGAAAGGACTTTATGTTCACATATTTTTATTGTTAATGATGGAAAGATCTTTCTAATAGTAATATATTGAAGACTGTTTCACGACAATAAATAAGGAAAAAACAAAAGAGAAACTAAAGAATAAAAATGCTGCTTTTTTAAACCGAAAACCAAAATCTATCGCTTAATATTTTTAAATCTTTTTGACATCAGAAAAATTAAAGTATAGGTCAATGTCTATAATTTTAATATTTTTAAATCTTTTTAAAATCTTTTTGACCTCAGAAAAATTAAAATAGAGGTGAATGTCTATAATTTTAATATTTTTAAAACCTTTTAACTTCAGAAAAATTTTATTAGTTACCTACATTTATGAATGACATTAACAGAATTAAGTTCTAGTTGCAAATCAAATAGATACAGATTGGTTTATATTCCCTAAATTTTTAGCCTCACATTTTATTAATAGAATACTTTTTATTTTTATAAAATAAAAATAAAACCTTAATGAATTAAATGTGTGTTGCTTTAAATTCTTAATACCCTTGATAAATTAATAGAATTTGTATGGTTCCAAAATTATTAATAAATTATTAATTTTATCGATTAATTATTACCACTTGTAGAATTTGTATGATCCCTAAGTTATTAATTTATAGAGCTTTCCTATATATATATATATATATAAAAGAAGGAGTTGTGTGACTGTTGGCTAATTTTTTAGGGGCACTTTTGGAAGAGTAAGTATAGTACAAGTGCCCCAACTGAGCATACGAAAATGTGGTGTACGTTTAAGAGTGAGTTGTCGATTACGCCCTTTTGTCATGTGATGGTTAGACTCTTAAATGGTGCTTATGTGTATAGAGTGACTGGTTTATCCTTTAAACTCTCTGTTACAGGTGAAGCAGACAGAGAGAGAGAGAGAGAAAGTTCAGTGGCAACTGGCACACCCAGGACAACAATTGTTCTGTTTCAAGGAGGTGGGACTGATTAAATTCAGTAATTGAAGCACAATTAAGATGATATGAATACATGGATGTCAAGAAACATTGAAGTCATGTGTAATTAATTACAGAAATTTCCCCCTTCTGAACTTCCAGATAAGCAATTGAACTCCTCCAAGAAAAGGGATGATTAAGAGCAATAATTATGGCATTTTCGAAAGAATGGGATGACTAAGAGTAATCATTATGGCACTTTTCAAACAACAGTAATGCATAAGAGATAAAGAATCTCTTGGAAAGCATCTCTCAAGTGCAAGTGCAGAATCTTCCACCTTCTTCAACTCTTAGTGATCAATTTTTAGAATTAATTAGCTGCTATAATGGCCATTGTTAATATGCAACATTGTTTCAGAGCCTTATATTTCACACTATGAGACTGGTAATTGAAGAGGTTTGTTTATTTGCTCTCTTTCTTTGTGCACTTTTCTGTGTATAGCTTCCACAATGGATCCTCTTAGTCAGTCTTTGTATAATTTGTTCATTAGCTACTATCAGAATATTTGTTAGATTGTCATTAGATTTTGTAATAATATTTTTAATTTTTATATTTATTATGCATTATTAAGAAAATTTAGATGGATGTGACTAATTATATTTGGCTTGAAATGCACATAGAAGATTTCAAAAAATTGTTCATGCAGGCAAATCCTCTTCATAAGTGTCTATGGACCGTATGAACATCCCGATTTACTTATTATTATGTTTTAAACTTGAAGAGCACATTGTTTATTTGGTTTTTTTTGTGATGTGAATATTTGGTGATACGATTATTCAGGTTGCCAAAGAGGGTGATGAGACATGGAAGTCTGAAACTGAAGAATTGAGTGCGCTTTTGATGTACTTGAGTTTATTCTCTATTATATGAAAATAGTTTGTGAATTTGAAATGGTTTTGATAATTCAAATGCTTTGACAAACTCATTGGATGAATCAACAAAGTTATACAATCCAAAGCATAAAAAGGGAAAGTCTTGGAATGTAATGATGATGATGTTGAAAATGAAGATCGTCAGTGTTTGGTTTGCAAAAGCATTGGTAAGAGTTGTAATTGCTATATAATTGTTTGTCCCTACTATTTTTTTAGATTTTTCTAATAGTATCATTTTAAACTTATTATACTTTTCCAAGGTAAAGAAGATTTTGCTGGTAAAAAAAGTCAAGGAAGAGATTGTAATTTATGTTAGCTTTGTTATGGTACCATTTCCTTAACTACCAAGCAATGATGGAGTGTAATCTTCCAAAGGGAAAAACAAGAAGAGATGATGGAAAATTTCTATTTTTAAAGGTAAAGCTATAGAATATGTACACGATGATAGATTCCAACTATTTACCATGTCACACATTTCCAATCTCTTGGCAAATTTTTTTGAGGACAACCAAATTATAATTTCACTATTTACTAGCATTCACGACAGGTACTCACTCAAGGCGCAGGCTTCACCCCTGCTCTTCATTGTATATTATGACAGTTAGTATTATGGTTCTTCATACTGACTTGGCTTGCTTCTGAAAAGTGGCAAAGTTACTAGTACATTTCTCTCCATGTTGACTTGTCTTGCTTCTTGCAAATGGTAATTAGAGCTAGGAGATGAGATGTATATCTTCAAAGTCACCAATATATTGACTCTGCTGCTTGGTCTGGTCAATTATGTCATGTGCCCTTGTTCTGGTGAAATGGGAAAAGAAATGTAGAAATGGATTCATAGAGATACTCTTCTTTTTTTTTTTTTTTTTGGTAAAGAAAGATAATGCAGAAATTTAAGTTAGAACATTACAAATGAGTCTAGGGAATTTAACACCCCGCCAATCATCACACAAAATAGCCCCTAACTGAGGAGGAGAGTGATTTAAGAGTGAAAAATCTGACAAATAACTTCCACTTTGTTTGGCTAGCATATCAGCTCCTCGATTCGCTTCTCTAAGGATGTGCTTGACTTCCACCTGCTCAAAGCTAGAAAGCAGGATCCTGCAATCATACAAAATAGGCCCCAAATCATGATAGATTAATATCATGTAGCATGGATAGAATACCCTCACAGTCAATTTCTACTATCAGTTTAGAAATGCCAATGGATTTTGCGAGCTCTAACCCATCCCACAACCCCCAACATTCTGCTACGAAATTGTTTGTGATTCCTAGCTTTTTGGAAAATCCTTTAGCCCAGCAACCATTGTGATCTCTAATGGGACCACCACATCATCCTATCCCCAGGTTGCCAGCCACTAAACCATCTGTGATAACTTTGAACCAGCCATGGGGCAGTGCTTCCCACCCAATGTGTGCTAAAGTTTTTGCCGATTTGGAATGTAACAGGTAGGGCCCAAGAGAGAGAAATTCCAAAGTAGAGTTGATAGTAAATGAGGAAGGGCATGTTAGAGCCTTGGCAGGTTCAAAAACTCTTTTATTTCTATTGGTCCAGAGAGTCCAACAAGAGAAGGCAATAAAATGCCCATGGCACATCATAAAAAAGGGAGAGGGAACAATTGGTACATCCCTTGAAGAACCATGAATCAAAGTTGGTGGGGAATTTATGCAAGAAAGGCGGCTTGATATGTGACCAAAAGTCCACTGCATAAGCACACTGTCTAAAAATATGATCAAGTGTTTTGGATTCTAGGGAGCAGTAGGGACCACTACAAGAAAATAGGCGATTAGTGTCAACAAAACTTGTCACTATTAACAAAAATGTTGTCACTGAACACCATCAGTGACAACATTTTGGTTGTGACTTGTTCGACACTGAATCATCGTCACTGAAGACTCTTAGCGACAAGTCAAAAATGTTGTCACTGATGAGAGCAAAATAGTGACAACTTTTTGTTGTCACTATTGCTCAAGTCTTTAGTGACAGCAATTGTTGTCATTAAATGTGCTACTTTTTCATCATTATTGTCCTGGTAGTTGTCACTATTGGGAATTAACAGTGACGAGAAGTCGTCACTAGTTTGCAAGGTCGTTAGTGACAACTTTGTTTCATCATTAACCTGACCGGATTGATCATTGAGTTAAGTTGTCATTGGCAGTATGAGTGACAACTTAAAATTTTGACAAAAGATGTATTTTGTAAACTGGGCAGTAGCATTCCACTTAATGTAGCTCTGTACTATCAAAACTTGCAATTTAAGCTGAAATTTGTTAGGACCAACATCATAAATCTAAAAACATCAACGAAGCAAATCCGCAAACCATTATACTAAAGAACTAATTCAAATCCACAAAACGAATTCAAAAACACATCTAATTTACATAGCATCCATACATCTAATTATCCTACCATCTATATATATGGACAATTCATTACATCAAGTTTCTCCACAAAAGTAAAACAAAAATAGCATGAACTCTTAAGCAAAAGCATCCTAATAGATGGTCAAACAAAAACAGATCCCATCTACGTAGGTGTAGTCCATGCCTATCCACAAAACGAATTCATAACCACAACATCTACACAGCATCCATACATCTAATTATCCTACCATCTACATATATGGACAATTCATTACATCAAGTTTCTCCGCAAAAGTAAAACAAAAGCAGATCCCATCCATGCCAGTGTAGTCCATGCCTTCATAAACTGCAATTAGAAGGGAAGTAGAAAGTAAAAGATGGCATCAACTATTCTACTGAAACAGAATACAGGGCAAATGGAAAAAGAAATAACAATAATCCAATATTGAATAGATAAAATCACTAATCGTGGGATATGATGGAGAACTTGAAAGGTACAAAAGAATCAGTCATCCATCTACATAAAGCGAGAAAGGCACAATCTCTAAGACAACAAAACAAAAAATTATAAAAGGAAAACAAAATTTAACCTCGATTGTATTTAAGAGTATGAAATCGTAGAACCTGGAATTCATTGTGAATAACAATAAGTATGCTACTAAAGAAGCTACACTCTTCCAAGGCAAAAAGTAGTTTCTTCCCTTTCTGTAAGTAGACTTGTTGTCTGTACAACTGGAGATTAATGCATCCCAATCCTATTTTATAGTGAACTAAGTAGAAGCGTACTACCACCACTACCACTATCACTACTGGGCTACATACTACTAATTCCCCACAATAGTTTTCAGTGTTAGCTTCAATACAATTTAGTCAACGAGACTCCAGACAAGTAGCAGAAAAACACACTCTTACTTGAGGCACATCAACAAGCTGCGATGCAAATAGTTGACAAAAGAGACGCAATTGGTATCCAATTATCTATGATCAGCATTTTTATTAGTTGCTAAGCTTAATTTCCTTGTGATGGTTAGCAATAGAATTTCCAATATTGACTGTTCATAGACATAAACATTCAGCTTCAATCTACCCAGATTTGTTTTTACATTATTAACAATACACACTTTCACTACCTTGCCTGAAAAAAAAAATGCAAACACTGCTTGCACCCGGGAGTTTATATCAAACAGATCTACAGGCAGTAGCTACTAAAGAATAACAATAGGTATGCTACTAAAGAACCTTATGATTATATTTTTGGGCTGATCAGGCAGTAGCTATTAAAATAACAACTTCAGCTTCATCACAAAAAATGCCATTTATAATGAACGAAAAAGCCATAGACAGTTGAGCTTTATACTCACCTAGCAGATTTTGTCACTTGCCCAGTGCATTCAACCGTTCTAGTAGCTCACGATAGAGTTGATTGTTCTGTTGTTGTTGCTCCTTAAACTCCTTAATTTCATTGGCCATTGCAGCAACTTGTTGCTTAGGTAAACATCATAACAATACATCATCCAAGACAGATTATGTGCCGTTACAAAGAATGCAAAAAATTTCCTTCAATTAAATTAGGCCAATGCTACAATTATTACCAGCAGCTACTGTACAACACTAACTCCCAAGTCTGAAAAATGCATAACAAAAATGAATCAATTCATGAACAGCCTCCTCATTATACATACCCAACCAACTCAATAAATTTCATTTTGAGCAAACAATTAAGATTCAGATCAAGTACACATTTCTACATACCCCTACAAAGATGCCAATTAACTTTTACTTGCTTTAACTGATTTTAGCTTCTTATACGCAGTCTTCTGTTTGAAGTAACTACAACTACATACATTCCTTGTATATACTTTATATGCCTATCAATGCAAATCAGTTTTTGCTTCTAAAAATATTCATTGCATTTTTTTTTAGACGTGAGACAACTCCATTTTGGTTAAACCACAAACCAGCATTTGAACTTTTCAAGATACAATACCTTAATACATTACAGTAGCAATAAGGGTATAAAGGTGACCAGCCTTAAAGTCTTTGCATAGGATAGGAGAGATTTAAGTATCTAAGAATAGCTACTCTGTACATGGAAACGAGTATAAAGAATAAGAATAAAGGATATGGAACCAGCCTTCACATTTCCAAGGGAAAGAAAGGTTAATTACGTGCTTATTCAAATGAAATGAGGGGAAGCATTGTTTAGTGTGATAGTTCCTGTTGCATTGTTCTCTTACAGAACACCATTGACTATACCACAACAAGAAACAAGAAAGAAGAAATTGTAATTCAAGGTGGCAAGACAAGGAAGTTAGAAGTCAGCACAATCTGAAGCCAGATAAAATCATTCAGAAACAACCCTGATTTTGATTGGATGACCATATAGTCACATAATCTAGCAGCAACACGATACCAAATTCACGAATGGTCTCCTTAAACATTGTCTATTATTAGATCATTAAGCATTGCATTCTCTAGACCTTGAAGTAGTCACTATCTAAATCAACCCTTTCTGTATACATATATATGGTCATTAAAGACTGATCCCAATTCCAGAAACTTAGACCAAGCTTGGGTCCCTGAAAAAAATGCAGCTATAATTGTTTGAGAAAACTAGTTTAACGCCTGATGTGAGGGCAACACAAAATGAATCATCAACAACATCTGGAAGGAATTAATTTACTATTCCACAAGATCCCTAACTAAGCAATTTCCTTTTCTTTAGAATTATAAAGTGCATACATTGTATTGTAATCAGACAACAACAAGAATAAGCCTGTCACTGTCACTCATGCAATCACTAATGCTTTGGCCACTCTCCTGGCCAGAGGAGATACTTTTGAAGTGTTCCCAAGCAGGCCAAGAGGCGGAGGATAAATTTAATCCTCTAAATTAGGGCCAAAATTTCCCCCAAAATTAAAAATTAGGGCAAAGAAATTTGGGGGACGAAAAGAGTAATCATGTACAAAATAAAACGAAGGCCAGTACTCCATAAACACAGATTTGACAAGAATGCTGGTAAACATTTTATGAAAATATAAAAATCCAAGATTTGGGCAACACCTATGTGCATAGGAGAAATAGGAAAGGGAGAGTGCTAACCTTTTTGGTAGAGACCTGGAGAGAGATTTGGCCTTCAATGCTGCAGAGCCACGGTTGAGTGCTGGTCTTTAATTGCCGGAGATGATCTGAGGTATTTGGAGGGATGAAGGTGAAGGTGAAGGTGAAGGTGAAGGAGACGGGTGCTGGTCTGAAGGTGAAGGTGAAGGAGACGGGTGCTGGTCTGAAGGTGAAGGAGATGGGTGAGAGGTTTTGGTAGACACTTAGGCAAATTACCGTTTTGATTCTTTTTGTTTCTTTTTCCCTTTGAGGCTTTCAAAAAAAATTTGTGCCACTTTTTTTTTGGTCTTGCATTTGAATAGAATTTGGACTTCACTAGTTTCCCCCTCTTTTAGACAAAATTTTTGTGATTTTTTTTTTGTTTATCATTGCATTTAAAGTATAGATTTCATTGGTTCTTCATTATTTTTGTATGACCATTTTAAATAATTTCAGTATGACTGGAAAATTTGTTAACTTCATATAAGTCTTACAGGTGCTGAAATTTTACCTCAACTATAAACTGCTATTTAGAAATTAATTTATTTATATTAACTACACATCTAGTGTATGATTTATCCATTTTTGTAACTGGTTTATTTTATGAAATCTTATAGATTTATGATTACTAATTACCAGGATATAAATACAAAATTTTTCACTTTTGCCAATAATTTATCACTCTAATTCAGCTAGCAGTTCGTTATTGTGACAAAACTCGTTAAATTGCTAAATTTTAACAAGTAATTCAGGAGTCCTAAAACTATATGATAGTCAAATTGTTTCATCAGAACTAGAGATGGCAAAATGCACAGGATGGGCAGGATCTGCTTGAGTTTGCAATAGAACTAAATAATATGAGTTGAGATCTAACTTAACCCATACGTATTCTGGGACTAGTTTGTCTGGGATCACTTTGGGATGTGTTTAGATTAATCCTGCCCAATACTCAACTCTATTTATCTCTATCTTTAGATTGATCCTACCTAGTTACTAACATGTGACTACTATACTGTATGTGATAGTCATTTACTTGTACACACTTGATTATTAGTTTTTTAATATAAAATTCTTCAAGTTATTGATTAATCATTATTCAAATTATAATAAATTTTCAAGATGATTAGTATACGGAATAAAGAACATATGAATGTCTTCATTTTTTTTTTTTGAGATTAGGTTTAGTTATAACTTAAATTTTGGGGAAATATAAAATATCTAAAGTAGAGAAAATATAGGGGTTAATCTATAAAATTTAGGGTGCCATAGTAGAATTAGTGTGAAAATGAGTTTGTCAGTGATGAAAAAATGTCGTCACTACCATTCAATTAACAACTCTACCTTAACTTTTAGGAAAATAAAAATTTCTATACAATATCTTGTTCAAATGTCTAATGCATTTTACAAATAGAGAAAATATAGGGGCTAAACTGTAAAGATTAGGGTGCCATAGTAGAATTAGTGAAAGTCAGTAATGAAAAGAAGTTTTATAATTATGATAAATGTTGTCACTGACATTCAATGATATTAATAATATATTGCAAATGTTATAATGACAACAAAAAATCATCACTAAACAACTATCAGTGACTAGAAACTAAAGTCGTCAATAAATAGAACGAGCAATAATGATGACATCTAAAAAGTCGTCACTACTACATGCTCCAAACTCTCCCGCCCTCTTGAGATATGTTGGCGGGAATGTATCAGTGATGACATAACCAAGTCGTCACTAATTAGTTCACTCCCATGAGACACTCGTGACAAGATGCAAAGTCGTGGGAAAAGGACCCCTTTTTGTGACGACTTTTTTTCGTCACAAAGAAAAGTTGTCATTGATGACCAATTTTCTTGTAGTGGACATTTGGCGCCAGGGGTAATTTGTCTTCTATGTAGAACTTGTTTGGAAGGGAACCGATCTAGGTGTATAGTCAGAGGAAATGCTTGATTCTGTTTGGTACTTTAAGGTGCCAAATCCAATCAAACTTCTTGGTAGGGACGGAGAAGTTACTTTGAGAAAGAGCTTGGGAGTAAGCTGACTTGAAGGAAAAGTTCCCATCAGATGTATGTCCTTTGTATAAATCAGGTGCTGCAGTGTAAGTTTGCCCAGGAATGGCCAGGATAGCAAGTCTGATTTGCTGGGCCAAATCAAAGGAAAGGAGGTCCAATTTCCAGCTATGGTTATCTCCAAATATGTCTTTGACAAGAAGGTCCAATTTCCAATATCTCATTTATGGCCTGGGTAACGTTTGGCGCACATTTTTCACGACAAGCTTCCTTCGTAGTTCAAACTTTCGGTAGAGCATGGTAAATTTTGCAGCAGAATGCAATATCTATTCTACATCTAATTACTGGATTTGACGGTCATGCTAGTTTTCTTTCTCAGAAACAAACTGTTAATTATTGGTAGTGTCCCCTTTATGAGTTTGCTTTTTGAGCATATTGAAGGTTTACCTCGTAACATATACCTTTTGAAAATGCAAATTTTCGAGTTTGCAAGAAATTGATATCATGAAATACAGCGTTTTTGACCAAAAACATGTGTGAAACAGGCTTAAGTTATCAATACCATTGTAACTAAAGTTGTGAGGGAACTAAATCTAATCTAAACACCTGGACACTGTCCTCAAGAATTAGAATTCTCTCTACAATGAGAATTTCAATGTTTCAGTGCAGTTTGAGATGAGACAAAAAGGAGGAAAAAAAAAAGCCTGAAAATGGGTAATTTTTCCATTTCCCACAACATCAAACCTGGAAAAACATGAATGTTATGGTCACTTTGGTGCAGAACTTCTATGATGAGCACCAGCCCGCTAAGATTAGCAAACTGCTTCTTCTAATGCCTTTCATTTCTGTTCTTTTCTTTTCCTCTGATATCTCAAGAAACTGATAGAAACGGAGGAAAAAGGAAAATCATGGGAGTCCACTTAAATAGCAATTAAATGTGGAGGGATCGTACTGCGTGGCAATGTCTTCTCCTGACACCCATTAGTCACACTACTCGCTAGCTACCAGTTAAACTATTCAAGCTGTTGAAACGTGTTCTGATTCTGAGACTAAGATTGGAAGATCCTCTGTCAGCAACTGGATTTGGATCATTAATGTCATCACACTATTCGAAGGCTATCGATTAGATTAGAACTGAGTAATGATACCACGCCCAAGTCTGCAACAAATTGCGGGGTGGTCGATTCAATTTCCCCTTCTCTTTTAACCCATCGATGTGTTTTTTCCAACCCTTCTTCAAGATTAGCATATTCATGTAATCTAGTATTGAAGGGGATTTTGTTGCAATTTTGTAAGGAATGTTAACTGTACTGTGTTAAAGTAATAGTATTGATTCTGTCTCTGAAGAGAACTAGACTATTTCATTCAAGTTGAATTAAATCTTGATTAATTTTCAAGTTTTTAACAATAGTCCTGCCTTCGTTATCTGAGTAAATAACTAAAATATGAGATGAGGCTTCTTTAGGTCAAATGCAAAGCGCTTCTACACAAAATTTAATAAAGAAAAGGCGAGATGTGTTCGGAAGTAGAAATGGGGACGAATTCTATGTACAATTTGGACGCCTATGTATATAAATTACAGAAAAATGCTAATATCCCTTTTGGATTCTGTACCCAGTTGATATTATTCTAGATATAATAATGAATTTAATCTTATGGCTATCGTGCTCAAAAGGGAAGGGACTACAGACCTCCCCTGAATTATGAATGAGTAGTTAATTAAGTCAACTAATCACTACGTAATGTAGCAATAATTTGTTCCCAAGAATATTTTAGTGAAATATTAATCAACAAAATCCTTTTTTTTTCATTTTAATATTTGTCATTAGTTGGGAACTAGTGCAAGCTTGAACGATTCAAGAAAAAGATATGCCAAGCATTCTTACATATTTAGTACTATTTGTTATGTATAATTAACGTACTTTGGACTCATTTCTTGCTCTTCTTTTGCTGAAAGTGATGCTCTGCTTTCTCTTGAGCAAACCTTTTTCCCCCAAGAGTCCGTTTTCTTCGCTCTTCCAAACTTGTATCGCTTGCCATCAGAATTATGCAGACAGCCCAAACAACGTACAACCGAAAATAACAGAAATTTCGTTCCAACAAGGGGTCTGAAAGAGCAGCGGCCGCAATGGAACAAGCTTCGGAACCCTGAAGGGCACCCAAACCAGCCCTCCCAGTGTAAAGAGAAGATGAATCTTCTTGCTTTTCAAGTAGGAAAAATTTTCTGATCAGCTTAAAACTGAAGTCTTTTGATCATCTAAGTAAACATAGCATGAAACTCTGAGCATAGGCTACGTTACTTCTTGTTTCCTCTTCTGATTGGACAAAAAATCAAGAGCAAAGCCAAGAGATGAAAGCAGAGAGTTGAAATTGAAGGGAACGAAAAGGTTCCTGAAATGTATTAAATGAATGGCATGTAACTACTTCGGCAATTTAATTATTAATTTCCTCTCTCATGAGAAAAAGAAAAAAAACGTCTCCCTTGGCCATATACAGGCTACAGCAGAATATACTAAAGCAAAAAAAATATTGCAGTTATGAAATCAGAAGGGACAGACGGAATATATTAAATGCTACATTGGATTGAGTTCAAAGAGTTGACTACCTTCCAACCTACAAGATCAGCGAGTAGTCTTGACTATTGTATACAAGAATTCTTGAAACATTATCCCAAATTAAATTCTAACATTAGTTAGTTGACTCTGAACAAATTTGTCTATGTTCTATCCCAAGTCCCAACAATCATCAAGCATCAGGCGAGCCTTCCTTTTCCTGGAAATACAATGCAACTGGCGAATTTCTACCAGAAAATTAAGAGCATCGGACCGAAACCTTACTAGTTCCTGTTCTTTCTGCTCCAATTGAGTTAATACATCAGGGAAATTCTCCTTAGGGCTGTTTTTCAAGGCCTCAACTTTTTCCAGACCAAATTGTCCATAAAATCTCTTAAAACATCTGAAACGAAGTCCCCTTAACGGATCTTCAGGTTCTGCTGCGGAATCTGACCCAGAATCTGATTCAAAATCTAACTCAGAATCTGACTTCAAAAGCCCCAGGGCTTCCTGCAGCCGTCTGATTGAAGTCCTCAAATTCGACAACAGCACTTCCAGTTCATTCATGTAATCATCAATTGTAAAAACCCGAATCTTTTCAACTTCTTTTTGAGTTTTACGGTCTTGATCTACAAAGAAACGCTCGAATTCATATACCAAACCAGCATGGCCAATTAACAGAGTAAAAATCTTCTCAGACACTTGTGTGATATCCAATTGACCATTTTTATACTTGATCATCATCTCCAAGAATGATTTGTAAACTTCAGGATTGCCGGCGAATCGAGCCCTGACTTTATCTAAGAACTCATGGCATCCTTGCCTCCTGGATTCAAAACCAGAATAGTACTTGTTTCTACGAACAACGCGAACAACCCTTTTGGTTTCTTGTTTTTTCGGCAAGAAATTCTTGAACCCTGAAGTCAAATTTCTGCAGCCTTCAAATAAAGCTTCGATAGTAGCAACTAAATCTTCAAGACTCAATTTGTGATGATAGAAATTATCAAGCGCAGAACCGAATTGCTGATACTTGCTTTTTCCTTCATTCAGATGAACAAAGACTTCTTTTACATGTTTGATGAATTCTAAGGCATCATCTATGGTTGGTTTTTCCATGGATTCTTCCATGGTTTGGTCGTTTGAATCCTTGAGCATTACTTGAACACTAAAGATGGTGGTACAGCAATAAATCCGATATGAGTTAATCTATATATTTTCAATAGATATAGTACCTGAAGATTCAGGAAATCCGTATTCCTCAAGGAACTGGATGATGAATATCCATACTGGAGTCAGATTCAAATCGGAAAACTTTCCTTTTCTCGTATTTTTGTTTAGTTTCCAAAAACAAGGAAAATCTTGTCGGTGAGATGACACTTTGTAACGGTACAAAAGAGAGGTTTGAAAAGTGATAATGTCGGTTTGTGAATGCCACAATGATGGTACTCCTCGTAGTAGCAGGAGGAGAATTTAAGAAACCAAATCCTGACTAGAATTTGAATTAACTTTGCTTCAAAAAAAATCAATGAACCTTGAAATTAATAATAGTCTTCCCTAATGGGTGCTCGAGACACATGTTAGCACATTTTAATTACACCCAATTCACGAGTGCATAGAATCACTTTTATCGGTTGAGCTAACATGTAGAAATATTTCCAAATTAATTTATTTTTGGCAAAAAATTAATACTTGAAACCATCTAACGAGTGTCTTGGGAACAAACCTTAATCAAACCCTAGCAAAATTTTCAAGCAAAATCTTGATCAGATCTAGAGTTTGTCTTCTAAATATGCAAGACAATTTTTCTCCTTTTATGGAGAAAATCATAAAAAGAGAAAAAGCAATTATTAATACTACTAGATAAAAGCCGCTTGGGGCTACTTCCGCCTTTTTCGTCGTCCGGGCTGCTCCTGTGCACGTGATCCATTAGTGTTGCCTTGGTTTTTTTTTTTTTTTTCGACTTCAGTCTGCTGGCATTATTTATTAGTTGTAGTCGTTGGTTGCTCTGCCGCACGTGATTCATTGGTCTTCTTCTTTTTTTTTTTTCCTTTCTCTTAGAAGTCTGCTGCATGTGACACTAACTCATTTGCTTTCCTATAGCAGCTGTGTTTTAACGCGCTGTCTTCTTCTCCCTTCACAAATGCAGCCTTTCTGTTACTGGAGAGAAGAATTGGGGCTGGTTTTTAACCTTTAGACTAACTAGGTTTCTGCACTCTCAATCTTCCGCAGAACACAATTGTTCGTTGGTTATTGCATGAGCTTTTAATTTGCTCAGTTAGCTACGCCTAGTCCATCAATTCATTGATTAGCCGTTCTCCCTTAATCTCTCCTCAGTTCCACGCTTTGTTGCCGCCACTTTGTCACCATCAGCTGCTTTCTTGTAGTTTCTTTTTGGCTGGGTAATTGACATTCGAATTGGATTTTATTTAATTGTTGATAGATTTGTTCAGATTTTTTCACCCCATTTTCCTTGCCCTACGATCTCTGATAAGGAGGTTATGCAGGTAATTTCACGCAGAGGTGATATGAACTGTGACGCTGGATTTTTCCCAACGTCTCTTCTCCTGTCGATGGCTATTGTTTAGTTACTGATGATGCCTACTGCATTGGTTTTGTTGATTGATTTGAGATGGGTAATTGGTCCTAATATCTTTTCTTTTCTCCCAATCTAAATTTTACACACTTCCATTTTCCTTTGTTTTGCCATTGGCTTTTCTCTGTCCTCTTACCTCTTAACCTTCCAGTTGTTCTTGCTGCTCTTCAACCGATTCATGAATTTTTTTATTTATTCCCTTGTCCTCTGAATAGAATCTTTGCTCCTTACATTTATACATAGTTTTTATATATCACACTGCTTCCTGCTCGAAAAGTTCACCAAGAAGAAATAGACTTACGTGTTTTTTCTCATCTATTTGCTGGTAATTTTTTTGAGATTTTTTTTTCATTTAATTTTCCCCCCCTTTTAATACTTAGTGCCTTGTATGTTGTTTTATTTTTTGCTTCGTTTACCAGATGATCTTTTTCGTCCATTTGCATGGTTACATTCTTTCTTTTTCCCCCTTTAAAGGGGGGAAAAAGCTTCATCTGCCTTGCTTTCTGTTCTTTTTATGCATTACCAGTTCTTGTTCGCTTGTTTGTTAGAGAAAATTAGATCTTCCCCATCATAAAGTTTTGATCTTTTGTTTAATCATTCAGCCTATTGCTGTTTAGTTCATTCCTGATCATGTGCTTTGATTATTTTGTGTTTAGTGGTTCACAGACTCCTTCTTTTTACTGCTTTATTTGAGTAGCTGCTTACTGATGTGCACACTTTATACATTTCAGCATATTGCGGCTTTTTATTGCTCTTCTGACTATTTTTGTGTTCGTTTTATATGATTGGTTCAGAATCTGCTTGCATCCTTCTTACTTTTGGATCGTTCTAAGGTTAGTCACTCTTCTTTACTGTACGACCTATTATCAGTTTCCATTTTTCCCAGTATTTTCATTGGTTGCTCATTTATTTTTGGCCAAGATGCTTATTTGGGCACCACAAAGGGAATGAGTTATG
This sequence comes from Gardenia jasminoides, assembly GCA_013103745.1. Taxonomy (NCBI): domain Eukaryota; kingdom Viridiplantae; phylum Streptophyta; class Magnoliopsida; order Gentianales; family Rubiaceae; genus Gardenia; species Gardenia jasminoides. The sequence continues at coordinate 17,029 of VZDL01000046.1, read as the reverse complement.
GTTGCTTTTCCACAGTCAATAGTTCTTTGTTATGGTTGTCTGCTTAAGTATATCTATATATTTTTATCTAGGACCCACAAAGGGAATGAGTTATGGTTGTTTTTTCACAGTTAATAGTTATTTGTTTTTGTTATCTTCTTCTTAGGTACATTTATATATAGATACACATTTTTCCACTTCATCAAAGGAGTGGCTTTTCTGATTACTAAATGAGCTCTCTTCAGTGCTGGCTCAGTATAAAAGAAAGCACCTGACTTTTTAGAAAGCTAAAAAAAAAAAGAGATATAAATGCTTCTTTGTTTATAGTTTGTTTTGATTGCCATTGAACATCTGCCTATCATTGGTACCTCTTTGTCCATCTGCACGTTACATTCTTTCTTTTTCCTTCAAAGTGGAAAACAAATTCCTTCTGTGTTGTTTTTTTGCTTTGAGATGCATTAGCAGTGCCTGTTCGTTTGTGTGTTGGAGAAAATTAATTTTTTCCTATCATAATATCCAACACTTTTTTTTTCATTGATTGGTCTATTGCAATCCAGTTCACTCCTGATCCTGTTTTGATAGCTATTTCTTAGTTAATAGTTTGAAGATTTTTTCTTTTAGCTGGTTCAATTGTCCATTGATGTCGTGGTTTCTACATGTTATATATCTCAGCATAGTAAAGGTTTCTATTACTATTATGTCTCATTTTTTTTTGCATCTTATATGATAGGTGCATAATCTGGTTGTATCCTTCTCCCTTTTCGATCACTTTAAGGTTAGTTGCTGTTCTTTGCTCTGCATCCTCTGGTTGGTTTTGTCTTTTGATAGTATTTTCGTTTGTAGCCCTGTTATTTTGGCCACGGAGCTTAATTGGGATTAATAAAAGCAATAAGTTATGGTCGTTTTTCTACTGTTAATAACTTTTTCTTTTGCTTGCCTTCTGCCTAACTTCATATATGTACACATACATATGTGTGTGTGTGTGTGTGAGAGAGTGTTTATATATATATATATATATACACACACACACACACACATATATAGTTTTTCCCATTGAAGGAATGCCTTTTTTGCTGTAAATAAAGCGTTTACACTATTGCTGCATTACACAACAAAATAATTGCCTTCGACTAATATATATATATATATATATATATATATATGTAGATGCCTCCTTGTTTGTAGCTTGTTCTGATTCTCATTTAACATTAGAGCAAATGGTTTGCCATCACACTTTAAAAGGTTGGTCATCAGAGAAGTAGGGGGAAAAAAAATAATGTGAGAGGAAGTATTTAGAAAAAAAAAATTTTACAGGTGGTGCTAAAAAACCTTATACTTTTTTTCCACACTGTCAGGCTAAATCTGTTGATCCTTCCATTCCCATGATTATTTGAGAGTTTTGCCAGCTAGGATTTCTATTTTTATTTGGACCTTAGGTCAAATAAATGCTCTAAAAAATTTATTCCCTTGTCCTCTGAATAGAAACTTTGCCCATTACATTTATATATGGTTTATATATATCACTTTGCTTCCCACTCATAAAGTTCACCAAGGAGGAATAGACTTGCGTGTTTTTGTCATCTGTTTGCTGGTAACTTTTCTGAGATTTTCTTGCGTGTCGTTTTTTTTTTCCTCTTTTTACTTAGTGCCTTGTCCGTTGTTTTATTTTTTGCTTCTTTTATCAGATGGTCTTCTTTGTCCATTTGCATGGTTACATTCTTTCTTTTTTTCTTCTTTAAAGGGAGGAAAAAGCTTCATCTGCCTTGCTTTCTGTTCTATTTATGCATTACAAGTGCTTGTTCATTTGTCTATTAGAGAAAATTAAATCTTCCCTATCATAAAGTTTTGATCCTCTGTTTAATCATTCAGCCTATTGCTGTTTAGTTCATTTTTGATCGTGTGCTTTGATTATTTTTTGTGTTCAATGGTTAACAAATTCCTTCTTTTTAGTGCTTTATTTGAGTAGCTACTTACTGATGTGTACACTTTATATATTTCAGCATAATGTGGAATTTTATTGCTCTTATGACTATTTTTTTGTTCGTTTTATATGATAGGTGCAGAATCTGCTTGCATCCTTCTTGCTTTTGGATCACTCTAAGGTTGGTCACTCTTTTTTATTGTTCGACCTATTATCTATTTTCATTTTTCCCAGTATTTTCATTGGTTGCTCATTTACTTTTTACCCAGATGTTTATTTAGGATCCACAAAGGGAATGAGTTATGGTTGTTTTTCACAGTTAATAGTTATTTGTTTTTGTTGTCTTCTTCTTAAGTACATTTATATATACATACACATTTTTTTGCTTTATCGAAGGCATGGCTTTTCTGATTACTAAATGAGCTCTCTGCAGTGCTGGCTCACTATAAAGAAAGCACCTGACTTTGTAGAAAAAAAAAAGACATATAAATGCTTCTTTGTTTATAGCTTGTTTGATTCCCATTGAACATTAGCTTATCACTGATACCTCTTTGTCCATCTGCATGTTACATTCTTTCTTTTCTTTTCAAAGGGGAAAAAAAAAAATCGTTTTGCGTTGTTTTTTTTGCTCTGAGATGCATTAGTAGTGCTTGTTCGTTTGTGTGTTGGAGGAAATTAATTTTTCCCTATCATAATGTCTTGCGCTTTTTGTTTCATCGATTGGTGTATTGCAATCCAGTTGACTCCTAATCCTGTTTTGTCGCTAATTCTTAGTCAATAGTCTGAAGATTTTTTCTTTTTGTTGGTTCAATTGCCCATTAGTGTCGTGGCTTGTACATGTTATATATCTCAGCATAATAAAGGTTTCTATTCCTATTATGTCTCATTATTTTTTTTGCGTTTTATATGATAGGTGTATAATTTGGTTGCATCCTTCTCCTTTTTCGATCACTTTAAGGTAAGTTGCTCTTCTTCGCTCTGCATACTGTGGTTGGCTTGGTCTTTTGATAGTGATTCCATTTGTGTCCCTGTTATTTTGGACACGAAGCTTAATTGGGATCAATAAATGCAATAAGTTATGGTCATTTTTCTACTGTTAATAGCTTTTCCTTTTACTTGTCTTGTGCCTAACTTCATACATATACACATACATATGTGTGTGTGTGTGTGTGTGTGTGTGTGTGTGTGTGTGTGTATAGTTCTTCCCATTGAAAGAATGCTTTTTTTTATTACTAAATGAAGCGTTTACAGTGCTGCTCCATTACGAAACAAAATAATTGCTTTCGGCTAAATATATATATACATATACATATATATATATATATATACATATACATATATATATATATATACATATACATATACATATATATATATATATATATATGTGTGTGTGTGTGTGTGTGTGTGTGTGTGTAGATACCTCTTTGTTTGTAGCTTGTTCTGATGCTTATCTAACATTAGAGAAAATGTTTTGACATCACACTTTAAAAGGTTGGTCATCAGAGAAGTAGGGGGGAGAAAAAAACGATGTGAGTCGAAGTATTTAGAAAAAAAAAAATAGAGGTTGCACAAAAAAACCTTATACTTTTTTTCCCACTTCAGGCTAAATCTGTGGACCCTTCCATTCCCATGATTACTTGGGAGTTTCGCCAGCTAGGATTTCTATTTTAATTTAACCCTTAGGAAAATAAAATGCTCTCAATATATATATATATATATATACACACACACACACACACATATACACACATATGTGTTCCCCCCCTGATACAATATAGAGAAGTGTATGACAGAGCATTATGGATACAGTTCAGAAGATGGGATATGATTTTATTTTGCAAGTTATTTCGGAAAATGTAAGGAAGATAAAGCAATATGGCTATGTTGCTTCACTTTTTCAATATGTTTGCTCTCTTCCTTCACTTTTGCTGCTTTGTTTCTATTGGCTGCTTCGCTGTTTTGCTGGCTCTATCTTTTTCATTTGTCAATATGGCTATGCTATCTTAGACAAGTCCTTTAATGTGCTTTCTATGTGTTATTTTAAAATAAGTTTTTCCCCCCCTTTCTCTTCCTTTTGGTTGTTTTTCCTTATCGTTAAACTTTTGGAATTCGTCCTTAGTTGCATTCTTTTAGCTCCTACTTTATTTGCTGTTTAGATTCATTTTTTTTCGGGTTCTTAAGAATTTCCTTTTTTACTTTTCCTTTTATGACTTCCTTCAATAATGCTCAGCAATCAATTTAATTTTTCTTTACTCTTCAATCATTCCTTTAAATTAGATGGATAGGAATGCCCACCGTCGTCTACGATACGCAGAAATGTCATCTGATGAAAAAGATGAGCTACTACGCCGTCGGCGAGAGTCTTATGCAGCAAAAAAAAATGCTACACCAAGCCAGCCTCATTTGGCTGCTCCTGTAGGAAAGCAAAACCCATCAAGGAAAAAAAAAACTTATATTACTAAGACACCCCTAGGCGATGTAGAAACTAGAGTCTACTTTCCAGATTCAGACAATGCAGCTCCATCCCAGCATGCCTTTTCGATGCTTAGTAATGATCGTCCACACGCTGATCCTTCTGCTCACACTTCGACAGCTGATAGGTTGAACCTAGAATCTTCCTCCGCTACTCCTTCTAATAAGATTGGACTAGATGATGACCAGTTGACCGCACTCTTTGACATTGTTGTTGCTAATCTAGAGTCCTTAGCATCTGTAGCACAGACATCTTCGCCTGAGGATCAACAGCATGACCCTACAAATGCATGGTTTTGTAATAGCTCTAATGTTGGAGGTAACATTGTTTGTTATCTTTCGCTGCTTTTATCCTTAGTTCTATCCCTTTTCCTTTAGAACCTTTGCTCTATGTGCATTAGTATATGGTCTATTGCTTAGCCATCTATCTATTTATCTTTTTCCGTTTTTTGTTTTAAAGCTTGGTTTACTAAAATTATACCTGCATGCAAAGGTCCTTTCTTTGTTACTATTCCTGGACCTTCCATGTCTAAGGATAAGACCCTTCAACATGTTTTGATCAAGGCTACAGATATGCAAGAAAAGGAAAAGCCTTTGGCTTCCTCAGCTAAGCCTGCTAAGCATGCTAAGTCAGTGCCTCGGCCTTGGCGGTCAGGTTGTCTTTTTTAACTTGCTACCCACGTTTAATTACCCTTCATGTCCTTCCTTTATTTTGCTCCTAACCTTTTTCCACTTTCTCCCCTGGAGTTCTTACTCTATTTGTAATCACCTGTCATTTGATCGTTGTTCGCTTGTTGCTTGGCACCTTTGTGCGCTAGTTTATTCTTAACACTTTTCCTTCCTCAGTATCTCTAATTATTCTTAAGTACTAGCTAATACTAAGCTTATTTACTCATGTCACAATCTATGTGACGTGTATTCTTCCTTCAGCAAAAGCAAGCAGTAGTGGCAAATCAGGAACTTCTTCTGTGGATTCTATCCCTACAAAACCTATGACTTTACCAGATGCTCCTGATTGCCAATACTGTGGAGCAAAAAGGTTTCACTTAGAACCAGCAAACTTTTGCTGCTCTACTGGCGAAGTTTCTGTTCTATCACCAGCGATGCCTTATGATTTATATCGTTTGCTCACTGGTACTGATAAGGAAAGCATAGAATTCCGTAAAAAGATTAGAACTTACAACAACAATTTAGCATTTACTACATTTGGGGCAAAGTATGATTCAGAACTCTCCAAAAATATAAAAGGTGTTTATGCCTTCCGTGTTCAGGGGCAGGTCTATCATTTTCTTGATAGTTTGCTTACATCAAGTGATAAAAGTTCTGGAGTTCAACTTTATTTCTTTGATACAGAAGAAGAACTTTCTGCAAGGCTCAACAGTTCAGAAAAGCTTCGTGAGAGTACACTTAAGCTTTTAATGCGTATTCTTACAAACAATCCTTACACTAAATTCTTTAAGGATCTTAGAAATATTCCTGATCTTAAGGATCATAAAATTTTACTCAATTCTGATCCTGGTCTAGACCAATGTGTCTATAATCTTCCTACATCCTCACAAGTTGCTGGCATCTGGACTGAGGGTGAAAACAGTACTACTGAAAAAGGCCCACATATTCAGGTGTATAGCTATTCTAACACAAGCCATCGCATCCAGCACTATTATGGTTGTTATGACTCGTTGCAGTAGCCTCTTCTTTTCCCTCGTGGTGAAATAGGATGGCATCGTAATATCAAAAGAAAGTTCTCTCGGAAAAGAAAATCATCTGATATATGTGATGATGTTGACCAGCCTGATTGTTCATCAGCCACTAGCATTTCACATTTACTTAGTTCCGAACAAAAGGGTAACCCTTCCTCCTCTTTTTTAACATCTATTTAACACTCTGCAATTTTTTAATGCTTCCCCACAACATTCTTATCTTGTGTGAATGTCAATGTTACAGCTGCTAAGGCTGGGAAACCAGCTGCATTTATGGCAATAACATTCGGACCCAGCTGTAATGGAAGCAATCTGATTATAAAGATGGTTCACCTGTGTACCTCAACACCATAGGATAATTTTTAATGCAATTTTTGCTGACGTAGTAGAGCATTGTTCCTTCAGTTGATGGTCTAGCCGTTCGCGACATGAACTCATACCCTATCATATCTACAAAGAAAAAACTTAATTTTACCTTTCCCAGATGCTTCCCATTTTTTGAAAGGATTTTTACCTTTCACCATTGACAAAGAAATCGTTTGCTGGACTGGTTCAAAAAAAGAAGAAAGCACCGAGTTATATGTAGCTTATTTTTGTTTATAACTCCATCTCATTTAATGCATACACTAAATGCGGACTAAATCTTTGCAGCCCAACACATGGTAGTTGAAAGTGTTAATTATAAAGATGGAAAGATATCAAAAACAAATCAATTTTTTACCAATTTCCTTTTCATACGTACTTCACTATTTATGAAGTTCAGTGAATTAAAGGTTACATTTATTATTCAACAACCCTATCTTTACTCCTACTTTACAATTCATGCATCTATATAACTTTAATTCTTTTTGCTGTGTCAATACATTTACACATTTTCGACATTTTATACATTCTTGTTTAATTAAAAAGGATAAGCTACCATCTAAGTTATACTCCATATCGTTAAGCTGACCTAAATTGATACAATAGATTCTTACCTAAGCTGTAAAATTTATCAAACCTATCTTTCGGTTAAAAAAAAAAACAACAAAGTTAGTGCTGAAACTACGAGCAGTTCAAACGTGATATATATAACAACATATAAACGAAACGATTTTGGCCATTAAAATCATAACAATTGTTTAGTCACTTTTCCATTTAGTTTCCTTAATTTAGCCATTTTACTATAAATTTTACTTTTTCAACATTACCATCTTCTTATTTGTTTCGTAACAAACTCTATATTTTTCCCCGTTGTTTTTGTTTCTCTTGCTATGCAGATTTCATTTACTTTATCTCAATAAATCAGATAGTTTAATAGTTTCTAAACTTTTTTTTTGTATTACTAAATTAATTAATCGTTTACCCTACAACTCCCATGGATTTTTTACTCCCCTCTGCATAACTACTGCATATTTAATTCTTATCATTCTTCTAAAATTTAGTAGGCACAACTCTTTTATTACAGCGCAACGCGCAATAATTATTGCCTAGTAGCAAGTAAATTCAGCAAGACATTAATTGTTACCGTTGATTTCTATATTCTTGTCCATTTAGACAAGATTAAATTTGTGTAATTTCCACCAAGGTAAATAATCTTCAAGAAAGATAATGTGGTCATCGTAAATTTGGATATTGATATTTGTACCCTTTTCTTTAATTTTTTTTTTACATGAAGGTTCTATTAATTTTGATAATTTTGCATAGTCATACTGTTCGTGCCGATTTTTGCAGTCCACCAACCCTTGCCGATTATAGATCGGCTCTTATGCGCGTACCACCTAATTTGTATGTGGAAAATTAGGAAACCCTGATTTGCCGATTGAGCAATGCCCAACCTCTGATGCGCCGATTGTCGACTTCTAGGCAGTTGCTGTTGATCCGTCTCTTGAGTGATCTCAAGGACTTAAAGCCGATCTTGTGAAACTAAGAGGAAAAGTATTGAAAGGAATGATGACTGAGAGCTTGCAAATTGAATTTAATCTGAAACTAAAGGAAAAGTATTGAAGGACGTGATGAGCGAGAGCTTGAAACTGAATTTTGAAACTTTGTGATAAAGGGGCAAAATACAAACTAAAAAATTTCTGAATGAGCTGATTAACATAAATTGCGAATGAAACGTTCTATCTCACACTATTCCATGCTTTACTTGATTGATTTTGTTGTTGTTTGATATGTTGATGATGATTTCTTGATGTCCCTTTTTGCTGAAACACTCCTCGGTATTTATAGATACTGCTTTGTAACCGTTTCTCTCCCGAGAAATCGGTCATGCATACTCTCGCCCATTTTCCCGTTTACTTCTTGATTTTGTGAATAGTGGGGATAGTGCTGTCTTCAATTCTTAGAATATGAGTCCATCAACCGCTTATCCCTAATACTCCCGCTGCTGAACCCCGCCATCGGTGGTGGGATGATCGATTGCCGGTTGAGCGACCTAGTTCGCGATGGGCTTTGCACTCGGTGACGACCAAATCGGCTCCTGGTACCCCATGACCGGTGATTCACTATCTCGACATGGCTCTACCGGCGTCACTGGTCGTTATTTGAACCCAACAACTAATGGCCAACCGATTTCCCAAACCTAACATGTGTGAGTCACAAGTCACGCAGCCGATCGGCTGATTTCCTTCCTATAACTTTCTGATGGCCGATTATTTGGGCCCAACAGCTGCCCCCTCAAATGCACGATCGATGGCCTTCGCTGATTGTGCGTTTGACGCCTCTCATCACCTTTGTCTTTTCTTTCACATCGTGTCACTTCCCGACAGTGATTGCTCGGATTCGGCTAAACCCCTCAGTCTGGGCATATCTCTTTTATCGAAAAATCTTGATTCTGTGAGTCATTGTGTGGGCGACTTTGAAGGTGTCAATCATTTCAAATGCCTTATCCCTTCCACTTCTCTTCGGTACTTTAAACTCTGTCGACTTCTTTTTCCCTCACTTCTCATCTCTTCATTTGCTTCTCCTCCCTCTTCAATCTATCTCAATCGCTGTTTCTTGTTTTACCCTAATCGACCATGGAAGCCTCCAGTGTTCCTGCTTCTCCTGTCGACACCATCAAACCCTACGGCCATGCCTTACTCTTTAATTTGCATCCTCGGCTGGTTCTGGCCCCCTGCTTCCACGCCAACAATAAAACTCTTATCGACCAGGTTCCCTTGAGCCGGATCAAGCGGGAAGGGCGGAGACCGAGTTCTCTTTTGCATACTTAACATTTTTGAGGAACCATCAGGTCGATCTAGGACAGCCATGGGGTCTTGACAAACGGGATATCAATACCAAACTTATTCAATGGGTGGACCGGTAAACCTCGGTTCAGCCATTGCTGGCATGCGGAAGTCGTCGGCATTCGGCGCCATTGAGTTGTGCAAGTCTGCCATCCTACCTGACTTCGAACTCCTAGCAGCCGTTCAGTGTGCACCTCCTCCAACACTTTCCTTTTCTCCTGCGAACCGATGACACCGACGGTGATGGACATTAGTGCCATCACCGGACTTCCTCCTCATGGGAAAAATGTGGACGTAGAGCTCCGGATGGCCAAAACCCGCGGCAACTATGGACCAGTGAACAAAGAATCAAAGTCCTATGGCCATTTCTTGGATCTTGCTTTCAAGCCCAAATCCAAGCCTCCCGTTTCTAACGAAGAACACGTTAACTTTTTGGTGTTTTGGCTGTGCCACTATGTTTTCGGTACTTCGACCTTCCAAATTACTCAAGACTTTTACCATGTTACCTTGGCACTGGTGGCTAGAGCGTAATTGGCCTAGCACTGTGCTCTGCCCATCTATCTATTGGCATGTTGACTACAATCCCTCAAACTATCCATGAGCCGATGTGGTTTACGAGTCGGAGCTATTTATCGGTCGCATGCCGATGTTGCCACGAGGGCATCTAGACTTGCTGAGTGTCCCTTTCTTGAACAAGCCTCCCAACTCTTTGCGCTTTGCCGATTATGTCCGTTTGTTCTACAGCAGTCTCTGCCATCGGCCGACTTATGATGTTGTTCTTGCCGTGATTCATTACCCATGGTTGAGACTTACCTCTTCTCACCTGGATTTATGTCACGTGAGGCGGAAGGGAGAACCGTTGGAAGTCTTATTTGGTATGTCGGCATTTGGACTACGGTTATGATCATGTCCTGCATCTCGATTTCAAACAAATCAAGATTGGAGTTGAGATACGGGCCAGGTTCCTTACGGTTTGTGGGTGGTGGATTCGGTAGTTGGACGCGTGCTATTCCGGATTTTTCCATAATTCTCACGATTCTCGGCCAACCTTTGAAGATGCAACTGATTTTAGGAGCTTCCACAAAGCCAAGCGCCGAATCATGAAGTGGTTTGCTTTTGCTCCCTTCTCTCCACTTGAGATTTCTACCGGTGACTTTTTGGCGTGGTGGGGGGATTTCCTTCTCCATTCCCGGAGCGACAATATTGAATCTCTGCTTTCAAATCTGCTCCCATCGACCACGTACGAGTCTTTCAAATGTAAGAAGCCGTTGGTGGTTTCTAAAGGTAAGCTCCATGCTGGTATTACATCTTTTGAGAACTATTATCAAATCAAATGGAACCCATATCGCCGATCTGAAATTGCCCAGGAGGTGGCGGCCATTGCTTGTAAAAGGGCAGCCGCCGAGCTAAATACCTTGAGAATACTTCAAGCGGTACCCTTCATGATGATCCGCCTTCGACCATTTAAGGACCTTTTTATCGGCAACATATTTGGCTACCTCTCTATTCCAACCGCGTTTTGTGGTGGCGATCATTATCTCCCTCTTTGCGCGATAACAACCATTTACGACTCAAGAGCTGTTATACCCATGCGCGAGCGATGGGTTCTTTCCGGATGATGTGATTGGGGTGCGTCGGCTCTCCGGTATTGGCGGGTAGGTTACCATTCCTTTATCCTACTTATTTTAAACGATCTTGATCTTACTTTCCCATTGGCCTTTAGGGAGTACGGAGATGCGACGTGGGCATAGCCATCGAGGAGGTTTACTCGATACTTTGATTGGAGGCTAGCGAATTCCTATCTAAGACCAAGTTAGGGGAGGCTGGACTTCAGTTTACACTTCTAGTTTGGAGAAAGGCTGTTGACTCTCACGGCTCGAGAGCCACTCGGTCAAATTAGCCAAGGACAAAGAAAAGATTTTTTGCCCTTGTCTGTTTTGATTCTTATTGACGATCGACAAGTTGCAAGGGCTTTGAGGCTTTCAACCACTTTGTCCGGCCAGTGAAGTTTACATTTTTACGCTTTCATCTTCTGTTCTTTGTCAACTGCTGACTCTTTCTTCTTTTGTCAGCCTGTGGCCAGAACTCCTCCTGCTCCCTTGACCCTGTCTCTTCAAGATTTAGTGGCAAGGATCAAGGAGGCAGAATACAGGTTTCACTCGTAACTTTCCACTTAGCGGCTAACTGCACACTGGCTTGCTGACTTTCGATGCCGACAATTCCTATCGACCAGAGCAAGCGTGTCTTCGCAGACTTGCTTCGTCACCCTGCCGATCAGCTGCTTGATGCCGACTTTGACAAACTAAAATTGACACTCGAATCCTTTACCAAGTCTGACGAACATAACCTACCAGGTCGATCGCAAGCAGTGAGCTCCGACTTTCTGGCGGTCTCTCGCACCGGAAAAGCTCAAGAAGACTTGGATGCCTACCACCGATGGGCTTAGAAAACCACCGAAAAGGAGGAGGAATGCAAATTCCCAATGGAGAGTTTGACGATGGGCGGCTTCGACTCGGGACTGGGCAGAGGAGAAAAGAACTAGAAGCGGCTCAGCGTCCGATCGCAGAAAAGCAAGCTTTGTTGATCGCGAAACCTTGATACAACTGCAAGTAGTCTTTGTCCTTGACGATTTCCAGCGTTTGAAGTCTCAGACCGACGTAATGGAGTCGAAGAAGCTGGTTACCGAAAGTGATCACTTTTTGATCTCGGAAGTGGTTAATCAACTGAAATCCGCCCTCGTTGCACTTGTACGGAACCTCAATCGCCCCATGTGGGAGAACCGTCGACGTCGTCGAGATTAGCCGAGGGTAAGAGAGCGATCTACTTGACTGTTGGTGGAGAAGTTGATTTACCAACTCTCCCTGTTGAGGATCCCCCCAAGGCCCTTAGCTTTCTCTTTCTTAATGTTTTAAGGGACCGATTGACTGACCCAATTTTTCTTGTTTGTAATGGTGTCGGCCCCATAGATTGTCGGTTTACTAGCGATCTATTTTCATCACTTTTATTTACGATTACCTTTTGAAATTACAATTCTTGGGGCTTGACGTTTTGTATACACCCCTTTTTATTTGTAGGGCATGGTTTCTCCATCATCACGGGACAAACTCCTTCTATATATGTCATTAACAAATTTCATGTACCCTTCCATCCATGTCTCGAGATGTAGGTGCCTTTACGGAGAACTTTGTATACCACAAATGGTCCTTCCCACAAGACGCTCCATTTTCTGTAACTTGGATCTCTTTTGCCGAGTGGTACGACAACTTTTAACACTTTGTCGTCTTCTTGAAATGCTTTTGGGCGGACCTTTCTGTTGTAGAGCCTTGCTAACCTACGCTTATTAACAGCAATATGGTCGAGGGGCTTCAAAGCGGGTCCTTCGATGTAGCAGACAACTTCGGTAAGCATTACTTCACGGTATTTTTTAGTAAGCGAGCCATCACCTTACCGATATCAACGATTTAACACCCTCGTGGGGATAGCGTGTCGTGCCATTACAATGCTGAAAAAAGGAGACATGCCGATAGCGGTCTTGTAGGACGTTCTCTATGCCCACAATGCCTCTGACAAGTGCTCATGCCATCTTCTAGGGTTGTCCTCGATCATCTTGGCAATGATATTCTTGATCACTTTGTTGGTGGATTTGGCACATCCGTTACTGCTGGGTGAAATAAGGGATGAATGAGTTACCTTGAACTTGTAGCTTCTTATGCGTGAGGCTTTTAGTTCTCCATTTGCAAGATTATAAGGCCTGATCGGGCTACACGTTCCGTATCCCAAACCGATGAACAATGTGTTCCACTTATAAATTTGTGTTGCTCGACGATCGGCTTCCGCAGGTGGGTATGGCCTCATCCCCATTTGGTAAAATGTCGGTGGCGGTTATTATATCTGAATGTTGCAAAGATGGCGGTGGGAAAATCATACATTATATCAATCCCAGCACGAAGACCATATGGTTTAACTTATAACTTCCATGTATCGCGTGCCGATATCCCTCTGGTCGGCCGTAGCACGACACGACATCCTTCCGGAGATGCTAGCCAATCGCCAGAACATTGTCGGCCCGGTAGAAACCATGCCTCCTTAGTATCCCATCATCTTACGACCCGTGATGAGCCAGCGTATCTTGCGCCATTGGTTCTAACATCGCCGGGTAAAGCCAGCCGTCTTTTAAGCATTTGGTGCGAGTTCAGGCTTATCCGTCGATATAGCGCCCGTCAAGCGGTAGATAATGTACAGCCTCATCCAGCGTACTCCTTGGCATGTGGGTAAAGTGGGATCGGTATCTTATGATTGGTTGTCTCGATCTCGCTCGACACCTCTTTTGGTATCCTGCGGTTGGCCTCCGGTGATCCCAGCGGCACTCTTGAGTGCGGGGGGTCGCCGGCAATCCCTAAAATCGGTACCCTCATTAGACCGGTGATAACCTCACCCGGCGCCAATTAGGCCAACCCATTTGCTTCACGATTGGTACCGGTGTGTATGGGTGGAACCAGTCTCTTGGAATTCTACTGCGAACTTACTCGGTACATAGATACTTCATGGCCATGAAGTCCGACATTGACCATTCCGTTACGAGGCGTGATAACTAGCATCGCAGTGCGTCTACTTTTCCAATGCCTCGGTCTACCAGTATCTCCAATCCTATGACTAATGCGCCCATTGACTTGATTGTTGGAAGAGAGAATTAGTCTAAAGCGTCTGTATATCTTACGTCGAGGTGCTTTGGCCAGATCCGGCGCCACTAGAATTCTCGGTGCGGGCATTGAACACATGTATTTCTTAATATGGATCTCGTTGACACGCCAGTCAAGCTCCGGCTCCTCTAGACTTGGGGTGTGTTCGATAAAAAACCGACTAGCAGCTTGTCGTACTTCTGCGAGCGTGTTTAAGATTGATACTCCATGAGGTATAGCATATTTCTCGGCATTTTAAGTATGGGCGATATAGCATATATTTGACTAGATCAATTTTAGAAATGACATACCTGCCAGTCAGGGGCAATATAATGCCTTAACTTAGAAACAAAGTACAAGGCTAAGCACAATTTTCAACCCGACGATATCTCTATTCAATTGGTGTTAAAACCCTACTCAAATTGGTATCTCGACCCTCTCTTGCCTTCTTAACATTGGGTTAGAGAACCGCGATTATTATCCTCATGGCGATATATAACTTAGGGTGGCTTCCCTCGGTTTGGAGGGTCGTGCTCGGTGGGTTAGCGGATACTCTTTCAACTTCTCGAATGCCTCTTGGTGTTCGAATTCTAGCGAAATTCTTGTATTGTTCCAGCTTTCCGGCCGGCCGAGGAGAAAACTTTGCTTTGCAGTGACAAGTTAAAATAAACCTCCTCAAAGTTGACTTTGCCCAGAACCTCACGCAATTCTTTTCTTTGTTCTCAGGGCGTTTATGATATTAATACCAGCCTTGTTTTCCATCAACCGATCCACTTTCTTGTGAAGCAGAAACCGGAAAGTTCCACGACACTCTAAACCACTTTTAGAGGTTTAATTTCAAGCGATGTCTCCTCGATGCTTTCAAATGCGCTTCCGAGATGTACCAGGAAATGATGAATAAGCGATGCGATTTATAGCTATGTGTCATGCGATGTATACCGATGAAATCTGATGTAGTCATGGAACATGCAATTCATCGCCCTTTGATATGTAGCCGTGTTGTAAACGAGCAGTATCACTTTCCGGGTGGTATATACTGACTGTTGAAGGCTGTTTTTGGCACATCTTCCCTTGCGATATAAATTTGGTTGTAGCTGGCATTGCCATCCACAAATAAGATAATCTCGTTTCGACCCTTCGATCTATCGGCGGGTTGGCCCTTGGCGTGGTACTCATTCAACTGGAGGCGTAAATTTAAGTTTGAAATACGTACATACCGAGCTTATGTAGAGTCTTGTGTTCCACTTGACTTCGATCTAAACCGGCATTTCTTTGTAGTCCCAGTGAAAGCAGTCCATGAGCCTTCAATACCTGATGTTGGTTACGGTGGCGGGCGATAAGTTGCGATGAAGGTAGGTCTCGATCCACTTTTCGTCTCAAGATGATTTTTACGTACGGATCTTTTACCTCTAATTTGACATCATCCATTTTGGCCGGTGCCATGGCCACTTCGTTGATTGATCACATGAACTTCGTCCTCGGTATCCTCTTGTAAATAGCAGCCATTGACGGGGCCGATGGATACTTCGACTACGTTAACCCTCTTCACCGGCTTCATATACTTTGGTAACCCGTTTGGGGATGTCTTGACATACCTTTATCCTGTCATTTGGTGATCTCCCATTCCAATTTAGCGGCAACCTTCCGTCTCATGTCATTCATTTATCATTAAATGGGACATCGCCGATCGGCGGCCGACTGCGCATGTTACGCGACCTCGCGATATACATCTGGCCCGTGCGCGTTAGCGGGACCACAGCCGTTGGTTGTATTTGTTCCGTAGTCGCGTTGCTGAACCTTCGGCGAGCTGGTGGGGCGACATTGCTCCAGCGGTGGTAGATAGCTTCAGCGGTATTTGTGTGCACTTTCAGAAGGGTTTTGTATCAGTTGATTATTTCCGACATCTTTGCCATTCCGCCCAGGTATAAATTTTAATACGGCGGGCTGAAGGCCGCGCGCCGGGCGAATGTATCGATCTCTTCCCAGCTCTCTAAAGCGTTTGTAGGTGATGCGATGCGTTGACCGAAAAGATGTCACCAACGTTTTACCGACCGATACTCAAAGGAAGCACCCCATTATGTGGGGTGGTGGTTCCGCCGGTGAAGTACTCACAATCGCGTCGGTAGGCACCAAGTCTCAATAACCTGACTTTCAGTAGCCTTTTCATCATGCACAAGTGCAGGATGGTGGCGGCAACTCCATTATCACCAAGATTCTAGAGTCGGTACCCCTTTTGATATATGTCTTTCGATGGACAACGACCTTATATGCGGTTATCCAGTCCACACCAGTGCGAGAGGTATCTATGCGGAGGCGATACTTTCTTGATGATTTGGTTTTACGCCGACCACGGGATCTTGCTTCTTGGTTGTGCGTCGTCTCCAATTTGATTTGCGTGGGCTCCACAAGATTTCTGACCTCTTATTCTTCCCGTCGACTCGGACTGCCACCATATAAAGGCCGAACTACGTGCCAAGACTACAGCGTCGACTTGCACCTTGGGTGGGGGCAAACCTCAAAGGCGTGTCACGAGTACGCGCCTCAACATTGGTATCCTTTTATCACGTCCCGATCGGCCAACTCCCACTTTCCATTGGTCTCCATTTATGCAAAACACCACCGATACTACCTCTGCCTTTGCAGTATTTGCGTTTTTTGTGTTTTGCTTCATTCTTCGGATGCTTCTAGTAGGAAGCACGGGGTGCAAACCACTTGCCACTTTACCCGACCTCGTAGCGCATTAGCTTCACGACACGGACCTCCACCGCGTCTCTTTCCAAGGCCATTCTCTTTTTGCTAGGCGAATGATAATAAGGCGGTGAAAGTAGCCCTTTCGTCGGCGTTGATTACAATTTCATTGACCGGGGCTATTTTGGTCCTCTTCTCTTCTCCCAGTAATCCTTCATTACGCCTAGAAGTAGGTGCGGCGACTGGTGCGTTGGCTTTGACCGAACAAGCGCTTTCGATGAGCTTAGTAATTTGGTCTTTGGTTTACTTTACGGACCAGTGTTTGGGGTTCACCATTGATCAGGAGAATGTCATCTGCTGCGGCCCTCTTACGTCTCC
>VZDL01000045.1:0-35819 GCA_013103745.1 Gardenia jasminoides | reverse complement strand
GGTATTGTTAACAAAGACGCTTAAACTCCGTCGAAACCATTGTAATAATCGCAAATAATTTCAAAAAAATTCTAAATTGACAAATAATAACTTGAAGTATAAATTCACCTCAATATTTTGTGAATAAACATACTATAAATACTTTTTTTATTTTGTACAAAAAATAGAATTTTGGGCCTGTTCCTTCCTCTTAAAGAATTTCGCTCAAATTCACATCTTGGTTTACACACCACTCTCAATATTTCTTTCAATATCCCTCTTCAACTCTCCAAGTTGCTTTCTTGATTCTAACAGATTTCTCCATAGGATTTTAACCAAAGGAATTTCTTATTTCTCAAACCTTACATTCTTACCAAGAATTTTGCATATGATGTTTTTCATATGATAACATCTCATCAATTTCATACCTTCTCATTTCCATGATAATACTTGTTGCATTGACAATGGTATAAATTCAACTTATAAGGAAGTCATCACTTAAAAAATTCTTCATATACCCCACAGATCGCTTTTATCTCATTATGTTCTCACTAAAATTTACTTTCCATGGATTTTAACCTATATTTAGTACTCCTTGAGAGGATTGCAAACTTCAAGCTGCCGCTGCTCATGCTCTCCTCAATCTTAAACGTACTTCATAGTATCATTGATAAAGTTATCACAATGCAATCTGAATAAGGTTTAAATGCTATGTACCAGCCCCATGAATGCCCTCTAATGTCATGGTTAGTCTTGTTGCATCACTACAAATCCATGATGTCCATATCGGTCGATAATAGTACTCTTAGTATATATCCTTGCTAGTTTTCAATTGACTATATTCTTGTAAATTTCATCTTAAAAGAACTTTCGCTACTTATACCAGATTAATCCATTCATTGCACAAAGAAAAGTATTCATTCTCTCGAATCAGAGTATAATTTAAATCCAATAACTGCATGAATCATAAATTCTCAATGTAAGTCAAAGAACCAATCCCCTTACATACATTTACAAATCCACATATCTTATTAATAAATCAATCAAGAGTAACAAATGATCATTCACCACTAAACTCATTTTCACCTTTAAAACAACAATCACAAATCCATCTTCTTAATGTAATCGAATCCGAGCATGAAACATGATATAATAAGACCTTCCCTAATTCTTGATCCACAAGAAACAAGAATTTTCACTTTGATGTCTCATTCAACATTACCAATTTAATTCTCCAAACTCATTCTAATCTTGCAAGGCCTTTGATGCAAATCAAGGGAAGATCTACAAATATTTTAGAGCACAAGTTTAAGTATAAGAATGGAATGAAAATGTTACTTTGAACCAAGGGAAAGTGAATTGAAACCAATGAAAAGGAAAGAATGCGAAGAGAAGGAGCAAAGTTGACAACTTTGCCACCTTTTGGTTTATCCGAACTCATTTATCTAATTGAGATGCATTTATGATGCGCTGAAGATAGGGACAGATCCACATTTCATATGAAGACTTTGAATCAAATTCATACATTTGGTCGAAACAAGAATCACGTGTGTTGTACCATGCTATCGTTAAAATCAGGTTATTGGAGCAGTTTTGGGATAATGACTATATATCCAAATAGAAAGTTGGAATTGAATGCCATCATGGTATCTGAAACTAGATTTATAGAGCTTGCCAGTAGTATAAAAATCAAGCTCTAAGTCATTGTCAATTGATACCAGAAAATCAGAAGTTGACTGAAATTGCTCCCCGATTTCAGCTTCGGCCACAAAATTTCCAACAAGAACTCAAGGTAGGAAATTCATAGCTTTGGTTCAAATTCAACATACAAATGAAGGTCGATGTGTTGACGAAGTTCACGTAACAAAAACTTACCCAAATTATCAAGAAAAGTGGATATCAAACCGATGATTTCCCTTTTGGCCAATATAAAGCAAAATTTCCACCAATAATTTCTAATCATTTGATCAACAACTTTTCTAACTTTCCAAGCAAATCCACAAGATCCTCTTATTAAAATATCAAGAAACGCCTAATCAAGATCCTTAGCAAGTACAACCATGAAGATTTGTTGTACATAAATTCTAATTTAACTTGTTATCTTAAGCACTTCTAACTAATAACTCAACAAGAAAACACAAGATTCCCCAAAGTCATCCCTTTGTCCTCAAATTCAATGTCCTATCATCCATGATGAGGGTACTCAAAAGTAAAGAGTACTTACCCCAATTTTTTTTTATGCCATGTCCTTAATCTATATACATTATTCTCCAATCTTAGAGTGGTTTAATTCTCACCCTCAACCTCCTGGCCTACCTCCATGGTTCTTAGAGGGCGATATTTTAATGAAACATAAAAATGAGATACACTATTGGAAAATCAACTCAAAAAAGAAAGCAAAGCACTTTATATACACAATTCATAATAAATGTAAGTGCTGAGTACATCGATGAAAGCACGTTTTTAATAAAAGATACACAGATCACATCAAATTCACAAGTACATCTAAACAAAAGTATAGTAGTTGAAAAGTTAGCAAGCATGTAATTGCTGTGGATTGAGAATCCACCTCAATGGTTTCCCCACAAAAGATACTCCAAATCCTATCCCCATACTCAACTAGTTTATCCAGACATAGTGGCAAAAGTCTCTGAAGTAGGACTCTCTGATGGGTCGGACTCCAAATGTTGGGATCCTCACCCACGCCTCCCCCACAACACTTGCTCGCCCGATCTCCTCCCATATATCAGCATTAGGTGGATCAATAGGCCTCCCTGCCTCGACAGCCTTGAGCACCCCCACCAAAGCTTCACACCTCACCCACACACACCACCCTCAACAACCTCATAACTCTAGCCACTGCCAAGCTAGCCGAAGGACCTCTTTCCTCAAGATCATTGATCCGATCACTTGATCCCCGCCTCTTAGTCAACAACCTGTCCACCTCCTCTCGTGAATCCCCTCAACCCTAGTCAAGGTCCTCCTCTATGGATTGGCGTAACTACTCTCACGATATGCATATTCTTCCAACACTCGCAGTCCCTTAGTTAGGGTTTTAGGGTTATAGGCCATGCAAGCACCCCTCGGCAACGATAAGAAACAGAGGTTGCTCGTGGTTCGTGGCCGCCACCACCACCCCAACTCCATAACCTACAAAATGAATTTCATTAGAATCTCAATCAAATTTAAGCATCATTAACACACTTAAAATATAACAACTATCTCATTCATTTCAAGCCTAAACTCTCAAATACTTAATGACTCTAATTCTCACCCAATCATCAAGTGATGACGCCATCTTATGCTTAACACACAATCTAATTCCCACAATCCGCATTCTAAGAAAATGAAACCAAGGGTTCCTCCACTAAGGTTTCCTCCCGTTGATTTGTAACTTCATAGAGAAAATCAATTTTGCCCTTTTTCTCTCGAAGTTTGGGACAAGAAAATGAAACCAAGCAAGTGAAGTTTCTTTTCCTTTTCCTCCCAAAATTTCGCCCAAGAAGAAAAAAAGAAAATGTGATGATGGAAGGTTTGAAAGTTTATTATTTATGTAATTTAGTCAAACTTTAGCTATTAATTTAGTAATGTCAAGCTTTCATTGTTTTCCCTAAAATGTCCAAACTTTGCCAATAAACCCTTCTTTACATCCAAATATAGTTTACATACTCAAATAGGTTTGACTAGGTCAATTAAACCCCAAATATTCATAAAATAATTGAACGGAAACAAGAAGATATGAAATTATATACATATATAACTTATTTTCCAATCACTAAGAAATAAATTTTGTTCAAAGTAGAAATTTTGAAAATACATTTCAAAACACCTTTAACTTTGGTGTTACAATCTCTTCCCTTAAGGGTATCATCCTCACATTCCAACTCATACTAACTTGGTTATGACAAACCTCAAAAGTCAATCAAACACTAAGAGTCACTCTATGCCTCAATCACAGAACATCAAACTCGATTAGATCAATTTATATAAGAAACTCTCAAGGGAGAACATTCTTACCAACCATCAAGCACCGTAAACACTCTAGTCCCACTTTTCACAAAGCCAAGATCCTAAACTTTAGCCTAGATTCATTACGTAGATCCAAACCTAAACTCTGATAACATCGTGGATAATCTCCACTTCCCCTAGCGTAATCTCTAAGGTATTGCCTCGCCAACTCCTCGCTAGCACTCACATAATAATGATCACTAATATATCAAACTAAAATACCATTATCAAACCAAACCAAACTATAACTCACAAATACATTGTTCCAACCTTACAATCCCAAATTACATAAAGTACTTAATCATACATTCAAATCATAATACAAAACTCTCAACCATAATTCAAGTTTTTTCCAAACCATACACAAGCTGCAATCCTAATTCTATTATTACGCTCACTTGGTTCCCAAACCCTTGCAAAGGAAAACAAATTTGAAAGAATGAACTAAAGCCCCAAAGTGAGTTCCAAAATGCATAAAAGACATAGCTGATATGATATTTCACCTCAAAAATACATATCTAAAAGTAAACAAATAACAAAGTGAGTAACATCACATAGGTAGGATACTGGGCTCTCGTGAGTCAAGATCCACCAAACTCAACCACGCTCCAAGTAGTTGACACTCCATCAACTTTCATATAATCTATGTAGACCCTATTTCTCTTTACTCCACCAAACCCCCTCGTCCGAATCTCACACATATAGTTGGTCACATAAGTCACATTTGTGTTTTGTTTCATAATGGACAAGTCCTACGCCAAGTCCAGAGCACACATCACATCACATATTAATCCTATGAGCCGTCTCCCTTTCTCCTCTGCCTAGGCTCTTGCCTACAGCTCTGAAGTCGAACGACTTGCCAATAGGTTTTAAATTTCAAAATTTTCATAACGACATAAATCACATCAAATACTCTTAAATCACATCAAAACATTCTTACAAATTTTCCACTCAAATAGGAATGCGATAAAGTACACACTACCCATTTGATGGATCAAAACCAAATTTTCACATCAAATCACTTAACTAAACACAATTCAAGTCAAATTCACATAATCACATAGCAAGCATGGAAACTCACCAAATAGCAAGGTTCGATTCCAAAATTGGATTGATTTCAAAGCCTTCCACACCCTAAAACGCATAAAGAAAATGGATGAGTTTTCGCTTCCATTTGACAATCAAATCAAAGTACACTTACTCCTTTGATTTAATCAAGGTTTTTCCCAAAATTCCTCGAGAAAAGTATTCATTTCAAATGATAAAATGTCACAAATGAATCTTTTTTTTAAGATCGCTACATCATTAAAATATAATGCTCCATTGATATACCCCTAGTCACCACTTCCAAATTCTTTTGAACAATGAAATTATGAGGTTTTTCCTAAAATCACCTATCTGAATTTAAACTCAACTCTAAACTTTAAATCAAGGTTCTAACGATGTTTAAAACAATTTTCACTAGGTTTTAATGCACAAAATTCATGAAAATTAGACAAAACATTTCAAACCCTCAAATCTGTTCAAATGGTAACTTTAATTCTCAAAATTTAGTGAAACTCAATTTTTCACCATTAAAGTTCAAGATTTTAACTTATTAAAGCATACACTCATAAATGAACTTAATACATTTATTTAGACAAAATCTAACCACTGCACAAAATTTCAAAATCAAGTGTCAAAACTTCTAAGCATAGGTTCGCCAGCCTCACTCTTTTCCTTCAAAATTTTAACATCAATTCTACATTCTAACCACAAAATAATCTCTTACTCATAAACAACAAATACAACCACATATAGGTCCTCGTCTACTACCTAAAAGTCACCTGTTCGCTACCTAAGTTAAATTCAAGAGCCCAACTCAAATATTCCAATCATAAGTATTTCTAGTAAAATAAACCAGATCTACTATATTTAACACTAATCAAGAGATCTGGGTTTAAGTCTATACCTTAGATCTGTCTAGGTCTAACAAGATCAAGAAAGGTCTTGTGAGCCCCTCCCTCAATAATGATTTTCCCGCTTAGCAACCCAAGAATCTTCAACCTAGCCATAGATCCCCTTGTTTTGATGATGATTTCATCTCCAAACTCATGAACAAGAAGGTGACAAACCAAAGAAGCTTTCCTCCTCTTCTTTTCTCTCTCTCAACTTTGGACCTCTCCTCTCTCTCTCTCTCTCTCTCTCACGGCTGCCAAGGGAAGAAGAAGACAAGAGAAGTAGCTTTGGAATCTTCAAGCTCCAAGAGATGGGGAAGTAAGAAACCTCTCAAACTTTCTCTTTTCTCTCTATGTCTCGCCTCCTCTCTCTCTCTTTGAGTTCTAAGTGGCTGAAAATGAAGCACTAGAAGCAAGAAAAGGGCTTTAAGGGGACAAAAGTGCATTTTCCTAATGGAAAAGTGGTCAAACGACCACTTTTTGTCGTGTCGCACCCAACACTCTAATTTTTACTGGTTTTTCTCATTCCGACACTGTCCAACCTTAAATATATCTCTGTAATATCTCTACATATGTTCGTTTCATCTTAGAGTTACTATTCATTCAAAAAATAGATGCTTTAACCGGTCAAACCACACCGGCAAATAATTTCAAAAATTCTAAATTGACAAATAATAACTTAGTATAAATTCACTAATATTTTAGCTTAATAAACATAATATAAATATTATTTTTCATTTTGAAATAAAATAGAATTTTGAGACCCTCACAGCCTTGGTTATTTTGTTACAAAAATAAGTCTCTAAACTTGTTGACCTTATTAATTAGACCTTGATGGACCTATTTTGTGTTTATTTGTTTTGTTTATTGCCTTCTATACTTTGTATCTATTAGCTTTAATTTTGCTTTCCAAAGGCTTTGTTATTGGCTGCAGGAAAATTGGGACCTACAATGTGGGAGTTAATATGTTTTTGATTGATGACAAAAAGTGGGAAATGTTAGATGATTTTCTAAATCATTTTAGCTCTTATTGAGGGGAGTTTCTCTCTTTCCTTGTAAAATCATCATTTGGTTTGTCATCATCAAAAAAGATTGTTGGAATTGATCCTAGTTTTTGAAGATAACAAAACAAAATGATTATTTGGACTAATGTTTTTATGTGAGAATTATGTAGAATAGGTCCTGACTCACTGGAGAAGAAAAGAAATCAATTCCAAGAATTGAGAAAGTTTTAACTTATCGAACACGAGGATCTACATAAAAGGTTGTGATCACCCACCTCCTCCTGTATGCACCCTAGGGTAATCAGAGGGCTACCGCCTAACTCTCGGGACTCACCTCACTCAAACATCACATGACCTATCAAACTAAAAAATCTAAACACAATACAAATCAATAATAACTTACAAACCCATAACTTCAAATTACAAACTTTGAATACATAAGTCCTCCATCCATACAATCAGGTTCCATATTAAAAGTTTTAATAACCATAACCCAAAGTTCTCAAATATTTAACATAAGTAAACCCTAATTCTAAAGGTTGGCTTCCACTGGGTACTCATTTCCTTAACCACGCTCCAAATTTACAATTGAAATCTCAAGACAAATACAAAAAGTAAATCTCGAGACTAAACTGAGCACTTCGCTTAGGTTCTCGATTCACCTCGCTAAGGAAAACAAATTTGAAAGGTTGAGCTAAAAAGCCCTGTGAGTTCCCAAAACATGCAAAGCACATAACACATATGATTTTTTTCACTTCAAGATTCACACTTGGAAATAAATAAGGGAAAGCCAATAATCACACAAGAGTAGGATACTAAAGTAGCCCTCGGGGCTAAGGTCCCTCTAACCTGAGCACATTCCATACTGCGCGCAATTCTAGAAGTTGACACCACAACTTTCATACTTAACCAAGTAGAACACCACTTACCCTTTATCCACCAAAACCCCAACCGGCCCGCCATGCTCTAACAGAAATTTATATTTGTGTATTGCTCTTCAATGTGGACAAGGCCATTTGCCAAATCCGTAGCATAACAACACGTCATTAGCCTGTTAGTTAATCTCCTCAACTGGTCTTCCCAACGGCTCGAAGTCGATAACTTACCAAGGGATTAAGTTAATCACGTAGCCCAAGATTGTTAAATCCTCAACCTGGTCTCTCCCCAACGGCTCGAAGGCTCGATAACATATCAAGGGGATTAAGTATTCTCGAGAACGAAATACAAGACACGCCACTTCACTTCATATAATTCAAAACAGGATTCATGACACCGCGAATCAAGAGATTCAAAGTATACTTGAAATATCATGAGAATACTTTTATGAACGGAAACGGTATTCAAATGGGGAGTGGGTAAAGTGCTATAAAGTACACACTACCCATTTGATGGATGAAAATCTGTTTTTCGCACATTCACTTAATCGAAATTAAATTCAATGTAGTCAAGTATCATGCATGGAAACTCACCGAAGTAGGGTTCGGCTTCCACGTAGGGATCAAAGTCACTGCTTGCACACTCCCCTAAAATAATTTAAAACAATCAATGAGATTCAATTCATTCTTTTTCATTCACTAACACAGTTCACTTTCACTTTTTAGTTTCAAATGACAATTTTTCCAAAACTCTCTCGAAAAGCTTTCATTTTTCATGGTACAATGTTCCAATTCGATAGATCCTTTTGAAAAGTCACTTTTCATTTCAAAATAGCATCCAGATATATACCTCATTGGCACTCACAAGCACGCTCTTTCACAAAAAACATTTAAGTGAGGTTTCACACCTCAAAACACTTTTACACAACACGGAGACATTCACTTTAGTTAAACTTTCATATTAACATAAAACACTTCATACCACGCCATTATATTCAAAATCTCTAGAATTTGACCAAGACATGGCAAAACCTCAAATTTAATTAAACAGCACTTTTCACTCAAATTTCATGAAAAACCTCCGCTTTTAACCCTTTAAATTTCAAACATTCCCTCACACACACATACACTCACAATTTGAATAATATACATATTTTTCTTAAAAGAAACTCTTCAAGAACATTCACAACACTTCAAAATCAAACATTAAAATCACCAAGCATGGTTTGGCCATAACATACATTTTCCTTCAACTTTTCAACAACTAAAACCCTAATTTCTAACCATATCAATACAAGTTCACAAATAACAGTCAAATCCCAATCAGTCCTCAAGTCAAGCTACCTAGGCCACCTCAAGTCTCAACCTAAGTTGGGATTTCAAGAGTCTACACTTCATCTTTTCGATGAGATCATTTCTAATATTAACCATAGATCTACACCTACTTGGCTAACACCCAACTAAAGCTAGATCTACGAAGTTTCAAGTCCTATACCTCCGGATCTATCAAGATCCAACAAGATCCGACAAGATCCAACAAGATCTCTCGAAGCTTCTTCTTCAAGAAGGTTGCTTTCCAAGCTTGATGGTTTCCAAGAACTTCAATCTAGGCCAAGATCTTCGAGTTACAATGGTTTCCAACCCCAAGCTCGATCTCAAACTTAAACTCACCCCCAAGCTTTCCTTCTCTCTTTTTTGCCCAAAATTTTCTTAGGACTCCTCACTCTCCTTCTCTCCTTGTCGGCTGCATGGAAGAAAAGAAATCAAGTCAAAACCTTCACCCAAGTTGCTCAAGCTCAAGATACAAGTTAATGAAGGAATTGAAACTTAAACTACTAAACTTACCTCCTTTCTTCCTCCAAGAACCGGTCCAGGCCTCTATTCCTCCCTCTCGGCTGCAAGAAATGGTGAAGAGGATGAGCTTCAATGGTGTCTTGAAGAATCAAACAAGGAAGGAAGAAGAAGAAATGGAAGGTTTTGGAGCTTTTCTCTCTCTCTCTCTCTTCCCTCACTCTCTCGGCAGTCTCTCTCTCTATCTCCCAAAGTTGCAGCTGCAAAATGAGCTCCAAGGAACCAAAAGTCCAAGGTGCAAAAGTGCATTTCCATATTTTAAGGAAAAAGTGCTTTTGGCACTTTATGTCAGCATACATGCGCTGCTGTCTAATCCTTACACTGGTTTCTTTTCATCCCAACACTGTCTCACCATAATAATATTTCCAAAATATCACTACATATGCCGATTTCAAGTCCAAGTCACTATTCACGCTGTTTGAACAATTTTAATGCTAAATTTTTGGCCAAAATACATACCGCAAACAATTCAGATAAAATTTCTAAATTGAAAATATTCACTTTAAAACATATTCACTCATATTTCAATGAATAAGCACAATATAAACACATTTATGCATTTTTAGAAAAAAAATCTGAATTTTGAGGTTCCTTACATCCTTCCCCTTAAAAGAATTTTTCTCAAATTCATATCTCATTTACAATATTCATTCGATAATTCCCTTGGATCACTTCTTCAACTTTCCAAGTTACCTCTTTTGATCCCTTGATCTCTCACAAGGCAAGAAGAATTTGCTTGCTCTTCAAGTTCTTCACATTCTTACTAAAAAATCTATGCATGTGTGTGTTCTTTATGTTATAACACCTCATTTACTTCAATGTCTTCCCATTTCCAATGAGATAATACCTCATTTTATCGACAATGATATAAATTTAACTCTATAAGGAAGTCATCACTTAAAACTTTCTAGATACGTATATATCTCCAAAGTTCACTTTATTCCAATGATGTTCTTACCAAAATTTACTTCCATGGATTTTACCCTCTGTGTAGCACTTCCTCAAGGTTTGCTCAAGCTCCCTCAATCTTACATATGCCATAATATCCTTGCTAATCTTTAAGGTGGCACTATTTATAACTGCATAGTAAAAGTATTCAAATCCAATAATCCAGGCATGAATCATAAATTTGCATCTTTCTTAGCAATTAAGATCGGGCTTCCAGGGTAATTCTCGCAACCTAAATAACTGTTACTCCTAAGCACCATTTAGTCACATTTTTATTTCTTATCAGTAATGCAGCTTTTGATATCATCCATTCCATCTTATCTCTTGTAAGCTATATATCCATAATATCTCACATAAGTCAAAGAACTAATTTCCTCATATACATTTACTAACCACATATCTTATGAAGAAGCCAATCAGGAGTGATAAAGGATCACTCATCAATTAAACTCATTTTCACCTTGATACAATAGTCACAAATCCCTTTTTAATATATATTCAGATGAGACATGATATCATAAGACTTTCACCGAACTCGATCCACAAGAAGTAAAAAATTTTCACCTTGATATCTCATTCAACATACCAATTTTAATTCCCTACACTCAATTCTAATCTCAGTAAGGTCTGGATGCATTTTGGGAGAAGGTTTGCAAATATTTTAGGGCAAACGTCTACATACAAGAATAAAGTGAAAATTTTATTTAGAGCCAAGGGAAAGTGAATTAAACCAGGAAAAGTGAAGGATGGAATGTAAAAGAGAAAAAACAAAGTTAACCGCTTTGCTATCTTTTGGTTTATCTGGACTTTATTTATTGGATTGAGAGATACTTTATGTCATTTCGAAGCCATGACACAGTGTCACATTTCATAACGTAGACCTTGGAATCAAATCAATTGTATATTTTTTGTAATCAAAACAGCAATCACGAGATGTGTCGGATTTGAATTAGGTCACCTGAGCAATTGACCTAATTCCAAGTAGGAAAGTTGGAATCGGATGCCATCGCTGGCATTTGAAACTAGATTCACGAGCTCCCAATGGTATAAAAGTCGAGCTCTAAGTCATTACCAATTAATATCGAAAATCTATAAAGTTGACCTGAAATTGCTCTGGGAAATTTCAAGATGGAGATTACATACTTTTGATTCACATTCAACATACAAGTGAAGGTTGATAGTTTGACCAGTCACAATCAACAATTACTTGCCCAAAGTTTTCAAGAAGAAGTGGAGATCAAAGCTAATTTACTTGCTTTTGGCCATCACTAAACAGAATTTCTATCAATAGTCTCTCATCATCTAATCCACACTTCTTCTAACTTTTCCAAGCAATTCTACAAAATCCTTTCATTGATACTTCAAAAACATCTAGTCAAAATCCTTAGCGTAGTATAACCAGGAAAATTTGCACAGGAATTACCCTAATTCAACTCGTCATCTGGAGCAATTCAAACTAACAACTTAACATGAAAACATAAGATTCCTCCTTTAGTCTCATCCCTTTTTGTCCTCAAAGTCAATGTCCTACCATCTACAATGAAGGTACTCAAAAATAAATGGCACTTACCCCAGGTTTCATACCACATCCTTAGCCTACATACATTATTCTCCAACCTTAGAGGGGTATAATCTTTCGTCACCTTGGCTCGCCACCCTCCATAATGCTATAGAAGGTAGAACAATTCAATGATTCATATAAGTTCAATACACTATTTAAAAGTCAAGTCGAAATTAAAGCAAAGCACTTTATTTACACACTTCATAATAATGGGAGTACCAGGAGTACATCAGATGAGCATGCTTTTAACAAAAGGTACACTCAGGTACATCAAGTTCACAAGTACACTTAAACAAAAATACAACACTAAAGAAGTTTGTAAGCATGTAATCATAGGAATTGAGAACCCACTCTATTGGCTTTTCTTACAAAAGATTACACACAATCCTAACTTCATGCTCAGCTAGTTTATCAGGCTTGAGAAGCAGAAGTCTGGGAGGTAGCACTTTCCAAAAGGTCAGACTCCAAATATTGGGGATTTGCCTCGCCTCGCGTGGCATCCCCTCACATATCCTAGTCGCACTATCAACCGCATTCTCCTCAATCCACTTGGAATCTTATCGGAACTTTAAGTCTCATTAACACGTAAACATGAATGATGGCTATCTCTTACATTTCTTTCCACAACTTTCAAACACTTAATAACTCTAATTCTCATTAGATCTCAAAATCACATCACTTGATAGCTAATAGAGCTTAAGAGGAGCATCTCTTAATCATCCATCTGGTTTACCTGGAAATGCAATATCTCCCCAGCTAAGATTCCTTAAATACTAGCCAGCCAATGGAGAGCTCTCATTAAACACCAACCACAATTAGGAAGAGGTTATAATTATTCACACTCTTAAGAAGATCTCTTACTAGCATACATCCAATTAAAGTCTTAATCCCTCCATGTCAATTCCCTAGGGTTTTCCATTTCTCTCATCCACCATCGAAAACCAAGCTCATCTTTTCAATCAAGAAACACTCTAGCACCACAGGCCGTATCCTAAACTTTAAGCCTAGAATACACTACAGTAGATCAAGCTCAAGCTCGATACCACCCCATTCCACTACATCTCTCCCCCTGTATGCACTTAAGTGTCATGAGGCCTACTCACTCACTCAAACATCACATGACCTATCAAACTAAATGTAATGGTAATGGTATTAAAATGTTGAATAATTTTTATTAAGATATGATAGTATCAATATTTAGTGACATTTAAAAGAAAAACAAAAATAAAAAGCATTTTAATGTGAAGTTGGCAATCAAAATTATAAAAAATATTTTAGTATTTTATGATACTACATATGAGGATGATAAAATCACGTGCAGAGCACGTGAAGTATTACTAGTTTTTGGAAATAAATGAGTGAGGTCTCAGCGTAAGTGTTTGAGAAAACCGGTGTTATAAGGGCAAATTCCAATTTCTCTTCTTAAATGGCTTAGAAATCGATTATTTTGGTCGTGGTGCAAAGCTGCAAAGAAGTGCTATTAAAAGCAAGTTTATCTTGATAAACCCTCAACGAGTAAGCGCATATGAATTTTGTGTGAATCCGGCAATCGGACAAATAGTAATGTTTTCCGTCAACTCAAAAGCAGTGGAGACACGTGCAACTATGGATTTTGAGTACTGATGATTCCATGAACTGAGTCAGGACTAAAGATGAAGGTGCTGGGTTGAGGCGTGACTATTTGCCTATTTTATGGGTCCATGTAGGAGGTACAGTTCCACTTTAGTTAACTCTTACAGTCTCGCAACTCGTTGTGCCAAGGCATACCCAGTGATCCTCACTGTGGAGCCGGTCCTATGAAAAAGAAAAACTGCATGCCATATTTTATGCATGTGCAATTGTGAATCATAACCTTAGAATGGCGTTGGGGATTTATACCCGCGCAAGATATTTTGGCACCAGTCTTGAGTATTGAGTCCCCGTGTGTAAATGCTCAACTTAATTTCTTAGGAATAAATGAGCAGGACCTCAGCATAAGTGTATGAGAAAATAGGTGTTACATGGGCATACGTTTGCCTCCCCTTCTTAAATAATTTGGGAATCGATTATTTTGGTTGTGGTGTAAAGTTGCAAAGAAGTGCTGTCAAAAGCGAGTTGATCTTGAAAAACCCTTGCAGAGTAAGTGCCCATGAATTTTGTGTAAATTCGGCTTCTGGACACGTAACAGTATTTCCATCAGCTCAGAAGTGGTAGAGACATGTGCAACTATAGAACTTGAGTATCGATTATTCCTTGCACAGATTCGAGTATAGAAATGAATGCATTTATAGAGACGCAACTCCTTGCATGCTTTGCAGTAGATCAAGCAGGTGATACAACTCTATTATCACTTGACTCTTACGATCCCTGAAATAGTTTTTATGCTAAGGCACACCTCGTGATTCTCATTGCGGATGTGGTATTGTTGAAGGAAGCCTTACACGTCGCAGCTGTGTGTGTATGGTCGTGAGCCGAAACTTTGGATCAGAATTCGAGATCTATAGCTGCATATGATTTTTTAGCACCTAGTGGTGAGTGTCGAGCGCTTGAGTGTAAATCCTCAAGTCATCCTGTTTAGAGGAAGAGAGCAGGCATTGCTTGTTATGCACCATTATTTTAATTATGATGTAAAATTGTAGAGAAGTGCCTGTTATGTCATAATGCAGGTACCAACCCAAAGTAGACATTGCTTGTTATGCCATAATGCAAGTACTAATGACAATGAGTGTCACGTGGCATACCTCCACCTCCATTAAAAAATTGACCCAAGAACCAATTATTTTCATTCTGGTGTAAAGTTGTGGAGAAGTGCTTGCAGCAGGTAGCTAATCTCAAAAAATCCCTAGAGATTAAGTACCTATAATTTACTTATGAATTAGACCATTAGGCGCGTAGTAGCATTTTCTTTCTATTCAGAACTGGTGGAGACACATACAATCCCGGATCTTGAGTACTGTTACTCCTTATGCAAAATCAGTCCTGAAGATGAAAACGTTGGGTGAAGGCGCAGTTGCTTGCATGATTTGTAAGGGCATAAATTGGTGACACAATTCCATATCACTTAACTCTTACGATTTCCCAACACGTTGTCTTGCCAAAGCACAATTGGAGATCCTCACTGAGAACATGGGAGGGAGGGCTCGTAAACCGTACTTGCGTATGTATATTTATGAATTGTAACCTCAGAACCTCTCACAAGATATTTTGACACCTGACATGAGTATCAAGCCGTCGAGTGTAAATCCTCAAGCTATCCTGTTCAAAGAAAGAGAGCGGGCACCAGAACTCTTGTCAACAAGTGTTATAAGGGCATACGTCTGCCTCCCCTTCTTAATTTGACTCGAGAACCGATTATTTCCTATATGGTGTAAAGCTGCAAAGAAGTGCATCAATAACCAATTAATCTTGAAATACCCTATAACGTAAGCGCTTATGAATTTCATGTGAATTCCCAATCTAGGTAGCGGACTTGAGGTGGTCTCTAGGTAGCGGACTTGAGGTCCTGATTGGGATTTGAATGATATTTGTGAAATTTGTCATGATATGGTTAGAAAGTAGAGTTTTGTTATTAGAAATTGTGATAGAAAATGTATAAGATGGCCAAACCCATGCTTGGTAATTTCCATGTTTGATTTCGAGATTTTGCGATTGTTCTTAATGAATCTCTATCTAAGAGAACGCATTTTCTGTTCATTTATAAGTGTATGAGTTTTAAAGATAAAAGTGAAATTTCTCGTGAATTTTGAATGAAAATGTCATTTAAATGAATTTGAGGATTTAATCAGACTGTGAGCAAATCTTATGATTTGAAAATAAAGATAAGGTTTGAAGTGTTCCAAAATTATGTTAAAGTATTGACACAAAGTAAGTGTTGAGTTTTGTGATAAGAGTGATTTTTGAGGTGATAAACCTCACTTAAATGTTGTTTTGAAGAAAAATGAATGTAGTGCTTAGAGAGTACGTCGATGGAGTGCCATTTTAGTATGATAAAGTGATTTGAAAAGATTCATTAGAAATATTGTATCGTGGTGCAATGAAAGTTTTTCTTGAGGGAATCTTGGGGAAAATGTTGATTGAAACTAGAAAAGGAAAGTGAATTGTTTTAATGAATGAGAGAAGAAGTGAATCTCAACCACTGTTTTAAATTGTTTTAGGAAGTGCACAAGGAAGTGAATTTGATCCCCTTCACGTGGAAGCCTGAGTCCTACTATTTTGGTGAGTTTCCATAACTTGTTATGTGATTATGTGAAAACGATTGTACAACCTGTGTTTAGTGAAGTGATTTTGAAGTGAAGCATAGTTTTCAAACCCCGACGGGTAGTGAGTTTAGAGTGTATGTAAAAGTGTTTATGTGAAAATGATTCAATTGTGTTGGTCAAGTGATTTGACGAATTTGATTTTCAAATTGTTAAGGGTAGTGTGTCATCGCACTTACCTTTATTTGAAATAAAAGTATTGTGAAAGTTGGTGGGTGTCAAACCGCCAAAAATAAAATACCTACTCTAAGAATATAAATTCAAGTATAGTGGAGAGTAGAGTCGTATCCATAGGGACTGTGTGATTTATCTCCTCTGAGAATTTGGGGGGTTTTGGAAAAGAGAGCAAATAATTAAAAAGAAATAAAAACTGAAATTCTAAATAATCAAGAATGCAAGATTTAAGTAACACAAGAAACAATTAATTAAAACAATCTAGTCAAGGAATTAATCTTAGCACCGGTGCACACAACTGATCATAGATCCCTAAAAATATTCATACATTCATAGATAAATTGGTTATAGTAGTCAAGCGACGCGCCCAACCACCAATCTTTCCTTAATTTTATAGTAGCCCAGAGACGCTCATAGACTACCCTCTTGTGAACTAGACAACCCTAGAGACGCTCATAGGATTTAATGTAGTCACAGCATTAGGAAATAGAAAGACCCAATTCTAGATGGTTAACACACATGCGGGTTAACTGAGGCTAGGTTAATTATCCCCACGATACAAATTAGACCACTTGCGAGGCGGTGAAACTGTCTCGTGTGCCACTAATTAGGTTGCTTAAAGGCGACGCGCCAACACCCTAATTGACTATATATTATTTAGACAATTGAATAACAGGCCTTATTATCCAATAAACCCAAATAATAATTAATTGAAAACAGAGAATAATTAAATACCCATGAACATATAAATTAAAATTAATAAACAAAACGATCTCACAGTTATGGTGCCCCGAGCCTTGATTATTCCTCAACTAAAAAAGAAGATTAGCCACGCCTTACCATCTTTCCAATGCAAATTGTTGATTCCATGTAACTTGTAATTAAGGAATAAGAAATCACTTGAATTAACAAGGAAAAGAAACAGGTCTTCAATTGATACTATGAGCAACCACGGCAAATCAAGTTCCAGTTAGGATTCGATGGCAAAAGACATTGGAAAAGACTAAAACGAAATACTTAATAAACAAAAAACGAAGTAATAGCCAAGAATCTTGGCTGGTATTGGTCTACTCCTAAGAGTCGCGTGACGGAAAGAATGAAAAGCAAAAGAACCAAGAAAACTAGACAACTATGCTAGGCTATTCGTACGTACTAGTGGCGGGCCAAGGTCAAAAGCAATAGAAAGCTTCACAATGCTAGTCTACGGAAAAAGACGAAAACAAGAAAAAAGAACTCAAAAAATGCTATGCTCCCGGATGTCTCTTTATAGCCCAAAGCTATGACTATATATGCTTGGAGGAGGTTTCCAATTCCCATCGAGGAAGTCAGCCACCTTCTTCCTAGTAGGCCTTGACTTTTGCATGTATAAGAAAAACTCTCCACCGTAAGAATTCCTCCCGGTTTCCAACTTCCAAATACAAGGCACGTGGACCTCCAACCCAATTACTCCTAGCAATCATCTCTCTCTCAAACACCTGACGCCTTGAGAAACCAGTCTTTTGGAATTTTTGCAAATAAAAGTCATCTTTCACTCCAGAGACCTACAATCACCACAAAATTCAAATACAAGCAGTAAACCCATTCTTGGCACAATAAATGATGGAAATTAAGCCCAAATAACCCCACTTAACACATACAAATATCTCCCTATCAAAAGTGTTTGGCAGTGTCCTATATGTGTGAGAGTTCTAACTCTCTTTTAAATGAAAATCTTGCCATGATTTGTAAATGAATGATTTTGTTGAAATGATTTGCTAGTGTTTACAAAGAAATGATTTACTACTATTTCAAGTAAAATGCTTTTACCAAAGGAAATAACTTATGAAGGATCTGCCAAGTGTTAATTCCCTTTTAAAGGAATGATTTATTGAAGTGATTGATTATTATTTCTGAGTGAAATTCTCTATAAGTGAAAAAGTGAATGAAGAGTTTGTGACGTCGTTGGGCAAAGTCCCTCGACTAGTATGTGATTTCGAAGGTGAATACAACCCTCGACTAGTTTCAATGAACTACCTGTGACGCGATGGGCTAATCCCCGACTAGTTTCAATGAAATGGTGTGATACAGTGGGTGAATTCCCCGACTAGTTTTGGTGGAATTATTGTGACGTTGGGTGAAGTCCCCGACTAGTTTTCCGAAAGCATTGTGAGTCGTCACAGTGAATCCCTCGACTAGTCTACTTCATTAGGCGAGAAGTCCCTGTGATTTCAGTGAAGTATTGGCGAAGCGTGACGATTCGTAAGGTAAGTCCCTCGACTAGTATGTGACGCTGTAGGGTGAATACCCTGACTAGTTTCAATGAAATAAATTGTGAAGGAAGGTACCCTCGATTAGATGTCTTGGGAGGACTAGTCTACTTTGATGGGCAATGTCCACAGTAGTTCATATGAGCAATATCCATTTAAGTGTCTATCTACTGATTTGAATTGTATACTTGAAGTATGATTCAGCGTTTCTAATGCGGAATTTGTTTTTTTTTTTTGGAACTCACAACGGCTTTTAGCTCACTCTTTCCAAATTGTTTTCTTTATCGGGGATCGAGAACCCAAGTGAAGCCAACCCTTAGAGTTAGGGTTTGCTTTTGTATTGATGTGACAAACATGGATTGTGATTTGAGCTTTGTATTATGAGAATTTGAACGCTTGATAAGTATTTTATGTAATTTGAGATTGTAAGGATCTTTGTCTTAATGTGATTGTAAGTTATTATTGAGTTTAGATTTGAGATTTGAATGTTAGTCTAATGTTTTGCGATATTTATGTGAGTGAGTCCTGGTGAGAGCTAGGCAGGCAGTCCACAGATACCTTAGGGTACCTAGGGAGAAGTGGAGCTGTCACAAAGACAAGATTTGCAAAGTTTTCTTCCAGAAATCTTAACAAAACCAGGAAAGAAACCATTTCATCTCATGCGATTTGATCCATGGTTTTGGGGCTGACAAGAAATCAATTTAGCTGCATATTTTTATTATTTCCTAGAGCCCTTTCATCTCCTTGGTACTTGGATGACTTTCAAACATTTTGGAGGCTAATCTAAAGACTTCAATCATCGCATTTTAACACTCCTGCACATACAATCTTGGAAAACTAAAAAGGTAGCAACTTTCTTGGACAATGACAGGTGCCGAACCTGTACAATAATAAATATTAAAATCCTAATTACCACCACAATTAATTTGCAGTAGTGGCAAGTAAGGTCGTCTCCTCAGGGAACGGGTAGAAAATTGTTTCTTTCTAAGTCACGGGAAATATGGGGGGTTTGGATGAGATAGAATTGGAAATAAAGTAAATAAAATAAGTAAATGAGAAATGAAAAATACCAACTAAATAAATCACCAGAGAACGAATAGAAGATAATTTAATAAAGATGCAGGTAATGAAATTTCTACCCAAAGGAACAACTTCTCAGGCACAGTCCAATCACTTGATCATTGATGCAAGAATAATTCAATCATTTGTCACTAGGTTAGTTATAGTTATCAACAAGCTCTGACAACCAGTTCTTCCTTACTTTTTCGACAGCCAAGGTACGACCGTTGACTGCTTCCCTAACCAGATAACAACCCTAGGTACGACCATAGGAATTTAATTATCCAATTGCATTAAAATTTAGAAAAACCCAACCC
The DNA here is from genome assembly GCA_013103745.1 of Gardenia jasminoides. Taxonomy (NCBI): domain Eukaryota; kingdom Viridiplantae; phylum Streptophyta; class Magnoliopsida; order Gentianales; family Rubiaceae; genus Gardenia; species Gardenia jasminoides. The sequence continues at coordinate 15,625 of VZDL01000045.1, read as the reverse complement.
TAACCAATGAACACGCTAAGAGGGTCCATTTAAACTAGATCATACGTTTCCCCAACATAAACCAATTACGGTGGTCGTCACTTGTAATTAACTAAATGAGCGATTACATTATTCAATTAGTTAATTTGACAAGAGGCTGTTATGTTAATTCAAATACCCGGCCGCGATATATAATTAACAAAGTAACCCTCAATCAATTAATCCGTAAAAGCGTCTGAATAGTAACAAATTAAAAGAAAGGTTAGAGAGATTAGATCTCACAAATTTCCGATCAAGGCTTTCGAGTTGACCTTTGAGTAGACGAGAGTTCTAGCCGCTCCTCATGGGGAATTTCATCCAACAAATGTTCGAGGAATTTTCAACCATAGAAGCAACGAGAAAAGAAGACGAAATAGCGAATTGAAAAATTAAACTTCCAAGTCAACAAAACAATGGAGTCAGCTGCCAAGTGCTTTCTTTTTGTTTTCTTGTTTTGTGACCAATCACCAGGAAGAAAAGCAAACGAAAAGGAACAAAGAACTACTGTTAACAAGTCTTGTCCTCTACCAAACCAATAAGACCATACGAGGAAGCAAAGGAAACGATGAAGATTTTTGTTTCTTGTCTTGCGTCGTGACTTCCCCTCCTTCCTGGCGGCTTGGATGGTAACAAATTAATAAAAAACCTAAACTTCCCTATTCACTTAGGAAACCTAGTCCTAGTTGGAATCTATTTTCCTAAAAAGCATTAATAAAGTAAATAAGGAAACCAATTACTAAAAATCCCTAATTAAAAGGGTCTTCAACCAATTATTGAAAATAAATAAAATCTTCCACCAATGGTGGAATTTGGTGGGATTTTTTCACGTGAATTCTTCTTCACGCCCAATGTAGCCTACGCCCTATCCTTGAAGGTCTTCTGGAATTTTCACCAAAAATAGAGCTTTTAATCTTCAATTAATTCCAAGAACCTAAAATCAATACCAAAACCAAATATGAGTAGAATAAAGCAATTAAAACCATATCTAGGCCATAATTGAGGGAAAATGTCCACAAATAAAGCATGTAATTTAAGACTTAACAGACAAAAATTCACCTATGTTCACATGAAAGACTTCATTAGTTTTTGTCATGTATCTGGCTAGTTGAGGGCTATAAATAGATGAAATTCATTAGAGAAAATATAAGTAGATATATAGAGAGGTGTAGGAACATACCACAAAATGTAGCTCACATATTTTCTTTGTTTTAAATTAGTATGGTACAGTATAGTTTAGGTAATAGTTAGTGCTCCTCCATTCTTGTGCTGGCTTAATTAAGGAAGCCAAGGAAGATGAAGATGGAGAGGCTCAAGAAGGCTCTAGTGACAAGAGATTTCTTTTTTCCAACCTTTTATCTTTGTATTGGATTCTAAGTTTTGAGAATGCAAGTTTTGGATTTGTGTTTCATTATGAATATCTAAAGTTTCATGCCTTGGATTTTAGTTGAACTTCCTATGATTATTTTGTGTTAATTTCTTGGCTAATTGATGTTATTATCTTGAGCAAGTTATTTAGCACTTTTCTCTTATAATCATGATTAACTTGCCTTTGATTGTGATCATCTCAAGGTGTTAGATTTGCAGTGAAAATTGGGATTTAACATTAGTTCATGGAAGTGTTGAACTTAGAATTGTACCTCATGAAAGTAGATGTGCATCTTTGTGGCTCCTTCAGGTTTGTTCCACATAATTTCACAAAAATTAATGAGCTTTTATCTTGTTCCACAACCATGAAAATAGGTATGGATTAGTTATAGGTATAGTTGATATACTATGACAGTAGATTTCGTATACATAAGGAAATTACGCCATAACTAGCAACTGTAGTAGTGTTCAATGATTCGAAATTACATTTGCATGAGTAGTTAGGGATACCATGATCTAAGGAGTTCTTATTTGGTATTTTCGTACGCCATTTAGTATAGATTTATTTCCTGCAATTTGTTGATTGTCTAAATAATAGAGTCTTTGGTAGTGTTAGTAATTGTCGATTCTTTTCTACGGGATCCGCGCTAATTATCCTATACTCGCTCACGATCCGTATACTTGCACAAAATCGCATGTAGAGTATTTAGAAATTTATAAATACAAAACTTGACTTTAAATTTAAACTTAATTTTGTATACATGTGACAGGTGTCGAGCCTGTACAATAATAATTAATAGACCTAATGCCAATAAAAATAATCAAGAGCTAATCCAGTGTAATCGTGGACTCCTGATGTGCAATGGGTTACCGCTTCACCCGATTCCAAGGAGTATACTTGATCCGATATACCAGAATTAGTTAATTTTGTATACAGTGGCAAATAGGGTCGTCTCCACAGGAACTGGGGAAAATTAACTCCTTTTTCAGTTATAGAAAATGGGGATTTTGGGAATTGAATACTAAATAAATATTAACTAATTAATCAACAATGAGAAATAATTAAAAGAGAGAGATTTAATGGGAAAAGCTCTAGCCAAGGATACACTTCAGAATTGGTTCAAATAACTGATCATTGATGCAAATATAATTCCAACATTCATTGATAAACAGGTTTTCATCGCCGATGCGATCGGCCTCTCCTTATGTTTCGATAGCCAAGGTACGACCATTGACTATTTCCCTAATCCAAGAATAACCCTAGGTACGACCATAGGATTAAATTCCTAATTGCATTAAAAATTAGAGAAACCCTGTTCTAATTAACAAACACGCTACGAGGGTTCATTTAAATTAGATTGTATATTTCCCTGACACAAACCCAATTATGCCAGTCGCTACCGGGATTAAAGTAACCAAACAATTACGGATTCAATTACTTTAATTAGCAAATAGATTACATGAGTAATTAAATATTGTACACCTATTTAATCACACACGTTCACTATAATCAATGAAGACAGAAAACATACAAATACCAATGAATAGAGGGAAGGAGTAAAACGAATTAGATCTCACAGAAATAATTGAACCAAATCCTCAGTTACCCCTTGACTAGAAATAAGAAATTAGCCACACATCATGTTTGAGTTTCCACCAAAATTGTTGGAAGTAAATAAAAGGAACATCCCCTAATATTAAATATAACAGAAGATAGCAAGGAGAAAGAAATAACGAGAAGCTATTGCCGGCTTGCTTTTCCGTTCTTCTTGTCCCGTTGTCTTCCGTCTTTTTCCCAAGCAGTAAAGATGTTGCAGCCCAAGCTGATGTCCTTTTCTTTCCAAAAACCCGCAGCCACGAGGATTGCTTCCCAGTAAAAGATGGTGATGCGTCAGAAGATGTTGCAGCCAAAGAATAAGTCCCGCTTGTGATTGTTTCCTTAGCCCACACAAAAATATATATATAGTAGCGTGCCTTTAACTTCCAGTGGCCCCACTCTTTTTTTCCTTTTCCAAATTGAACTCCAAGAAGGAAAAACTACCAATAATATCAAATCCTATTCTACAAGGTTTCCTAAAAATAAAATATCAATTTAGTTCCCTAAACGAAATCAACTACTAAATAACAAAACATCGCAATTAACCCCACAATATTTTCAGAATTTGGACTCCACAACTCTTGAAAATTGCCCACGTGCCCTTGGAAATTTTAGAAACTTGAAGCTGGACGTATGACTTAGGCGCGCCCGCGCCTAACTGTCAGGAACGCTTCTGGATTTTCCCTTTTTCAGCACAATTTTACCAAGTCCTGCAATTGACCACCAATTGAATAAACTTAGTAGAATCCACCCAAGAATACAATTTTTAGTCTAAATAATTGGGAAATATTAACACAATAAATAACTAAAATCACATTCTATCAAACTCCCCCACACCTAAATGATGCTTGTCCTCAAGCATAGCCCACTCAGAAGCACAATCAAGACATAGGATAATTGTAGCAATTCCATACCAATCAAGCTTCCCATATATTCCCCAATAATTTCACCAAAATCAGAATATATTAATTTGGCAGACCTCACCAGGAATTTAACAATTTCACTCATTCACTCCAAGATGCAAAGGATATATCACTCAACTCAACACAATGAAATGTCATTACCATAAGCTTGCTCATATATCACATCTCCACCACTTAATCATGAATCAAGTGCAAAAATCAAAGGGACTTTTACAAGGTTGTAATGGGGCTTAGGTAGAGGTAGGATAAAAGGTCAATTTAGGTGTAAAATGTGCTAAAGAAAAATGCCAGAATTCCATTGCACAATTTCTTTACAAATTTTCACCTTCAAGGCAATTAGCACTTCATCAACCCAACAAATGTAGCTTGTATTAGCGCTTATCACATTCCACAACACAAGAACTTCACACATCTTTTTTCTCTTTCTAATATTTTTCTTTTTTTTCTTTTTTTTTTTCTTTTTTTTTTTTTTTTTGTTTTTTTTTTCTCTTTTTTCAAGACAAAGGAAACAAACAATATATAAAGCACCTTAACTTGCTACACTTGCTTTCTTTTTTTCCATTGCCTTGCAAATAATACACTAGGCCTCATGCAATGAAATTCAAGCATTACTTTAACATACGGGTTCAAAAAGAAAGTCTAAAAAAAGGTTTTAGGCTAAAAATGTGGTTATCAAACAAAAACGGGGTTAATGGCTCAAATTGGTTCACTAGGGGTAGATAAAATAAAGGAAGGATTTTTTCTAAAGTCAAAAATGGTTAATCCTAGGCGCCCTTATCATTTTAATGCACCAAATTCATTTCAATGTGGCCTTGACATGCATAACCGAGCAAGTTCTAGAATGACCAAACCATGTGGAATACCACTCAATCAAACGAAAAATAGAGCAAATTTAGAAAAATTGCTCACAATCAAGCTCAAAAACTCACACGTGGTCAACAATAGATGTCAAATCAAACATATTCATCAATTGATTCCATCATTAAGAAAAATAGAAAACCTAATTTGCATGAACTCACTACTCATACCCACATCTTGATTGTTTTCATCATTGTTCTCATCATTTTGATATCACAAGAAAGTAAAATAAAGAATGAAGGACTTAAAGCATATAGGACCCTCCCCCACACCTAATTCCTACATTGCCCTCAATGTAGCAAATAAAGAACAGGAAAACGAAGGAAAAAGGGACAACGGGACTCCCCTGAATCCTGGAGGAGGGCAACCATCCAACTACGGCTCGGGGGGAAAAGGTGGGTGGAAGCCCACATGGTGGAAGTACTGTGCCAAATTTTGGGCCATCCGGGACACTTGGCGCTCAATCCTCTCCATTCGAGCATCCATGTGATGTAACTGAAGGCGGAGACCGGGGAACCGCTCCTCAGAGGATGACGGCGGTGGTCTGGAAGTAGAGGCATCGGGGCGCAGAGGTGGTTGTGGAGGTCGACCGTCGAGGAGGCAGTTGAATAGGGCCTGGAGGAGTGAAGTGGAACACGCCACTGACCTGCTGAATTAAACCCATCTTTTCCAAACAAGCCAAGTCAAGTGGCTCCATATCACAAGCATGATGCAAGTTATGGTGCTGTAAATCCAGAACCCCAAGATTCACAGCCAAGTGAGTGATATAAGACCCTAGAATTAATGGCTTATTTTTCTTAGCAAGCACATTGGCAAATTGAGAGGCTAACCAACAACCCAAATTGACCTTGACATCAGCAATCATACACCATAGAAAGAAGAACTCAGGCTTAGTCAAAATACCAGAGCTGTCTCGCCTACCAGAAAAACTATAAGCCATGAACCTATGCAAATAACGGAAAGTAGGATCTTTAAGAAATGAAGCCTTAGATTTGCTAGGATCATAAGGGGATTTATCTACTGACAGATCAGCCCAATAGCCCGTGTTATGGGAGTAAAAAGGTTCAGAGTATTCACAAGGGCTATGCAAATATTCAGCAGTTTGGGAATAGGGGACATCAATAAATCCAAAAGCCAAGTTAAAATCAGTAACAGACATCTTAAATTCCTTCCCCATTAACCGAAATCGAATCAACTCAGGGGTGGAGACAGAAAATTGATCAGGGATAGTAAATTCAAATGTAGCATAAAATTCCCATGTCAATTCAGTGAAAGCAGGTAAAACAATAGAAGCATAATGATTCCACCCAATAGCAGCTAGCCTCTTAGTGACGTCCCCCCGGATGTGCAGAGTGTCAAGGGTGGGGCCATGGACGTATTTACAAGGGACCATCTTACGTGTGCAAGCGGCTGAAAAACGTTCCTTATCAGCCGCCTTGGTGAAATTTAAATGCCCACCAAAGTGGGCAGGTGAAGATAGATGCACTGCCTTACTCTTTCCACATGGACCGAACTAGATGTCGGAGAGGGGCCGATAGGGGAACAAGAGGGTTGGGGTGCCGGGTGGTCGGGTCCTTTTCTTATCTTTAGTTTTAGGCATGTTGTTTAGGAAAATGCACCAAAGCAATCTCAACACAATAGCAAAGTTAAAACCACAGGGCGCAATGCCCAATTGAAATGCCCAACCAATGACAAACAGTCCACTAAAATTTACTCAACAAAATGCACAAGTGTTCCCTAAATTCCCGACACAGGTCACAAAAACACGTGCAAAGTAAACTAATGCAACTAATTCAACCAATCAATAGATATTCGAGCCCACAACAGCCAAGATTCACAGCACAACAGAATTGAGAGATGATGTAGTTGCACAAAATCAGAAATACCAGCCAAGCAGCCATACAACTGAAATCAACAAACCATGAAAGAATCGGAAAAAGTTCACAGAGATGGCCGCTTGCACAGCGGCCGGAGTGGCGTAATCCCGGATGTCTGTGATGTTCACCAACCCAAGGGTTGCAAGCCGCAAAGAATGGAGGAAGGATGCGACAAGAAGAAGAAAGACGCCGATCAACGGACGCTCGTCTGAGCAGCGAGTGGGTTGATGCGAGGTAACGAACCAGCAAGCTACCACGCAAAAGCAGCAAAGAACTCGCCAACGCCCAAGTAAACCCGCTGAACGCCGACAAACGTAATGAGCGGTGCGCTGCTGTGCGCTGGCAGCTAACGGTAGCAGCAGTAGAAGGCTCGACGATCGTTGAAGAACCAGAGAAAGACGACGGCTCGAGTAACGATCGGACTCACTGTGGGAGGGTCGCATCGGTTGGATCTCCAGTGAACCAATGGTGGTGGTGGCAAATGGCCACGAGAGACATGAGGTTGACGGCGAGCAGCAGACTCGGGTGAAGAAGAAATAAAGAAGGAAGAACGAAAGAAGAAAGAAAAAGGAAGAAAAGAAAAGGAAAGAAGGGAAAAGGAATTAGGGTCTAGAATTTTTTTTTTTTTGAAAAAAATGAAAACACTGAAGATCGGAAAAGAGAATCAGAATTTTTTTTTTTTTTTTTGTTTGTAGATGGCAACCAGAAGTGTTGTAGAGAGTTAAGCGTGGGCACGCCTAACCCATGCCAACGCTCAATGGAGTGATGGAATTTTTGAGTCCCAGCCAGAAGCGTTGGAGATAGTTAGGCGTGGGCACGCCTAACTAGTTCTATCGCTTCTGTCCACAGGCGTAATTCAGCGTGGCTTGTTTGCGTGGGCACGCCTAACCCGTGGTGACGCTCGACCACCAAATATAGTTCCTGCGGTTTTAAACGCGCCCATTTTACGTGGGCACGCCTAACTAGTGGCTACCTAACACCTGAGAGATTTGAACATTTAACTTAAGCAAAAATCACTTAGTAAAACACAGAAATACTACAAAAATGTAAAATGAGCAAAGTAGGGATCCTTGGGTTGCCTCCCAAGTAGCGCCTTTCTTTAATGTCTTTGGCTAGACAGTGCTGGAAGCTTTTCAACTTGTATAAGTGGGATCCTCAAGGTGCATTAGTTCAACCTCCTCTACAGAAAAACCTTCATAATATGGTTTAAGACGGTGGCCATTCACAACAAATCTTTTGTCCGTTTTCAAACTTTGAATCTCAACTGCACCATAATGAAAGACATGAGTAATAACAAATGGGCCTATCCAACGGGAGCGTAGCTTACCTGGAAAAAGTCGAAGTTTAGAGTGATAGAGGAGGACTTTTTGCCCAATTTCAAAAGTCTTCCTTGAAATTTGTTGGTCATGAAAGGCTTTGTTTTTCTCTTTGTAAATCATGGCATTTTCATAGGCCTCATTCCTTAACTCCTCCAATTCTTGTAAATCAAGTTTCCTTTGTACTCCCGCCTCAACCAAGTCCATATTGCATTCCTTAATCGCCCAAAATGCCTTATGTTCCAATTCCACTGGAAGATGGCACGGTTTTCCAAATACCAACCTATAGGGAGACATCCCAATAGGTGTCTTGTATGCAGTTCAATATGCCCAAAGTGCATCTTCCAGTTTCAAACTCCAATCCTTCCTTCAGGGCGAACCATCTTCTCCAAGATGGACTTGATCTCTCTATTGGAAATTTCAGCTTGTCCATTTGTTTGTGGGTGATAGGATGTAGAAACTTTGTGGACGACCCCATATTTGCGGAGTAAAGTTGCGATCACCCTATTGCAGAAGTGCTTCCCTCTGTCACTAATCATAGCTCTTGGCATCCCAAAACGGGCAAAGATGTGAGATTTCACAAAATCATGCACTACTTTAGAATCGTAGTCCGGTGGCTTTTGCTTCCACCCACTTCGAAACATAGTCAACAGCTAATAAGATATACAGATAACCATAAGAAGAGGGAAATGGCCCCATAAAATCAATCCCCCATACCTCAAAGATTTCACAAAAGAATATGGGGCTCTGGGGCATTTGATCTCTACTAGAAATGTTACCTACTCTCTGACATCTATCACATGACTTACAAAACAAGTATGCATCTTTGAAAATAGTAGGCCAGTAGAACCCACTTTCCAACACCTTACGGGCTGTTCGTTTTGGTCCAAAATGACCCCCACATGCATAGGAATGACAGAAAGTAAGGATAGAGGCAAATTCACTTTCATTTACGCACCTTCTCATTACTTGATCTGCACAGTGCTTCCAAAGATATGGATCGTCCCATATGTAGTACTTAGCATCATTCTTGAGTTTGTCTCTTTGTGCCTTGGACCAACCTGCAGGAAATTGGTTAGTAACCAAAAAATTTACCATATCCGCATACCAAGGAAGAGGCGATTGAATGGAAAATAAATGCTCCTCAGGGAAGGTTTCTCTTAAGGGGAAATCATCCTTAGCGGTAGGTAATCTGCTCAAATGGTCAGCAACTAGATTCTCTGCTCCCTTTTTATCACGTATTTCCAGATCAAATTCCTGGAGCAGTAATATCCACCGGATTAGCCTTGGCTTGGCTTCCTTTTTGGTCATCAGGTACCTCAACGCTGCATGGTCAGAGTATACAATTACTTTAGCTCCTAGCAAATAAGATCTAAATTTTTCTAAAGCAAAAATCACAGCTAAGAGCTCCTTTTCTGTAGTGGAATAGTTCAACTGAGCTCCATTAAGTGCCTTTGAAGCATAATAAATTGCATGAGCAACTCTTCCAACTTTTTGCCCCAAGACTGCCCCCACTGCTGTGTCACTAGCATCACACATGATCTCAAACGGGAGACTCCAATCCGGGGGTTGGATAATTGGTGGCGAGGTTAAAAGCTCTTTCAACTTGTCAAATGATTGCTTGCAATCTTCATTGAAATCAAATGCCACGTCTTTTTGCAATAATTTGAACAAAGGGGATCCAATTTTTGAGAAGTCTTTAATGAATCTTCGATAGAAACCTGCATGACCCAAAAAGGAACGCACTTCCCGCACACTTGCGGGGTAAGGTAGGGAAGAAACAAGATCTATCTTAGCTTTGTCGACTTCAATGCCTTTAGATGATACCACGTGACCCAAAACAATCCCGTGTTCAACCATGAAATGGCATTTTTCCCACTAAGCACAAGATTAGTTTCAATGCATCGTTTTAAGATCAAAGTCAAGTTATCAAGGCATTCATCGAAACTATCACCATAAACACTAAAGTCGTCCATAAAGACTTCTATGATCTTCTCCACATATTCAGAAAAGATGCTTACCATGCACCTTTGAAAAGTTGCTTCGAGCATTGCACATCCAAGGGCATTCTCCTATAGGCAAGGTACCAAATGGACATGTGAATGTCGCCTTTTCTTGATCCTCGCGGAGCTATGGCAATTTGAAAGTACCTGAAAACCATCCAAAAAAGCAATAGTAAGCACTGACGCTAATCTTTCACCATTTGATCAATAAAAGGAAGAGGATAGTAGTCCTTTTTAGTCACTGCATTGAGCTTGCGATAGTCAATGCATTGACGCCATCCTGTAGGTTTACGAACTGGGACCATTTCACCCTCATGATTTGCCTCCACTGTGATTCCAGCTTTCTTTGGAACTACCTTGTATCGGGCTGACCCATTGACTATCAGAAATGGCAAAGATTATTCCTACGTCTAGAAGTTTGAGTATTTCATTCTTTACCACCTCCATCATCATTGGGTTCAGCCTCCTTTGTGCTTGCCGACTGGCTTTTGCCTCTTCCCTCAAGTCAATCCGTGCATACACAAGGAGGGACTTATGCCCTTGATATCGCCTATGGACCACCCTATTGCTTCCTTGTGTTCTCTAAGCACTCTTAGCAATTTCTCCTCTTGCATGGGTGATAGTTGAGCTGAAATAATGACTGGCAAAAGTCTCTCATCACCTAGATATGCATACTTGAGATGATTTGGCAAGGGCTTCAACTCTATTTTTGGTGCCTGCTCTACAGAGGGTAACAACCTTTGATGAGATTCGTATAAAAAGGGTGCAAGGTCATACCTTCTGTAAATCAGATGCCGGGGACTGCTGCTCCAACCATATTCTTTCAATTGCACTTAACTCCACATCATAAGTCCCCAACTCAAGATGCTTGGTTAGAAACTTCTAGTTCATCCCCGCCATTCAACTCAAAACTTCCGGACCACAGATCAATTGTACTTATAGAAAAAACAGAATGAGATTCAGGAGGATACTTCATGACATCAAATATATTAAAATGGACCACCTCCCCATCGAATTCCATTGTCAGGGTCCCCTTTTTGACATCTATTTTTGTTTCAGCAGTGCTCAAAAAGGGTCTCCCTAATATGAGTGGTGATGGACTAGGAGAGTGTTCATCATGCATGTCAAGCACATAAAAATCAGCAGGGAACACTAATTCATTAACTGTGACCAGAACATCTTCAATTAGTCCGTCAGGATAGGCATTAGTACGGTCTGCTAACTGAATTATGATTCTAGTCTCTTTCAATGGTCCTAGATTTAAGGAGGTGTAGACACTTTTTGGCATCACATTGATGGATGCTCCTAAATCTAGCATTGCATCTCTAATTTTAAGATTCCCTATTCCACATGAGATGGAGAACATACCGGATCTCGCACACTTGGTGGTAACTCTTGACCGCCGATACGTTCTCACCCACCACAACTCGTTCGTCTCCCCTCAATTTTCTCTTATTAACGCACAAATCTTTCAAAAACTTGGCGTATTTGGGGACTTGCTTGATTGCTTCTAACAGAGGTATATTTACTTGTACTTTTTTGAATACGTCTAGTATCTCCTTTTCCTTCTCTTGTCTCCTTGGCTTCTCCAACCTACTAGGGAATGGTGGTGGAGTAGCTTTCACTTGAATTATTGGATCCGGAGTTGCCTCAAGCCTCTTGCCTTCACCTTCTTCTTCCAGTTCTTTCTCAATTTGGTCCCTCATTCTTGTCTTTGGGAATTGTTGGTTTAGGGACCTTCAATCTCTTTCCACTTCGAGGGTCATAGCACTCACATTTTTTGGATTCGCCTCGGGTTGGGAGGGTAACCCGCCATCTACCTTGCTTGTTTGCTAACTGCAGTAGCTAACCCACTCACTTGGGTCCTAGATCTTGTATCTGGAGTCCGCTTTTTGCGGAATTGCATAGTACTAGAAGCCAAACTCTTGACTATTTCCTCTAGAGATGCATTGGATGAACTGGAAGGCGGTTGTGGCTTGGGTTGGTAAGATTGCTGGAATCCCTGGGGGCGATTAGGAATGAACCTTGCTCAAGCTTCCATAGCTGAAGTTAGGATGATCCCTCCATCCTGGATTGTATGTGTTTGAGTAAGGATCATATTGTCTTCTAGGCAAGCACTCCAGCCATGTTCCACTGTTCAGCCCCATCTTCTGCAACATGGGACATGTGTCGCTGGAGTGCCTCCGGTGCAAATCCCACACCTCGCTTGTTGTGCATTCCCTGACTAGTTGCCGAACAAAGGATGTTAATTCAGACAGCTGTTGTTGCATAGAAGACACCTCCACTTCATTGACTCGCTGGATGGATGGATTCTCACGGTGCCAAATTGTTGTGAATTTTCTGCCATCTCTCACTATTAGCGCCATGCTTGGTCAAGGGTCTTATTGGCTAGGCTCCTCCACTCATGGTATCAATGATATTTCTATCGATAGGAACAAGTCCCTCATAGAAGTACGGATCAATAGCTCGCTCACAATTTGATGTTGTGGACATTTTGTGCTAATCATTGAATCTTTCCCATTGCATGTCGGGGATTCCCAGATGCGTTTAATGTCGCGATATCTCCTTCCAGACTGGCAGGGATGCGGGAAAATATTTTTCTAAAAATTTTTTCTTCAATTGTGCCCATGTGGTGATACTACCTGCTGGTAGGTAGTACAACCAATCTTTGGCTGCATCCTTAAGTGAGAATGGGAATGTTCAAGCTTTATTTGCTCTTCGCTACCCCAGCGCTCGTTTGAGCTAATGCCAAATTCTTGGAGGTGTTTGTGAGGTTCTTCACCTGAAAGTCCATGAAAAGATGGTAAGAGGTGAATCAAACCAGATTTTAACTCAAACGAAGTATTTTCAGCTATGTTTGGAAAAGTTATGCAAGGGGTTGTTGAGTTAAATCAGGCAGCAATTCCCGAAAAGTGTCACGACGATTGGCCATAATGTAGTCCTCTTGCTCAATCACTAGAGAATCAGTTGAAGATTCAGTCAATCCAATTGCCAAATTGAGCCCGTGAGATAGGGTAGACGATTGCCCCTCTTTTGTTCTTTGGTCTCCTTTCTTAGCCCGCTACTGCCTTCTCAACCTCTGGATCAGATATCAATTCACACATCGAAGAACGAGGCATAAACAAAGAACACCAAAAATAAAAGCAAGAAATGAAATAGAAATAAAAATAAAGCAAAGTAAACTCAAAAGGAGCAAATAATTTAATTCACCGAACGTGCAGTATGCCAAAAATTGACGTGTCGTAAGCTCCCATACAATACTAATAGACCTAATGCCAATAAAAATAATCAAGAGCTAATCCCAGGTACTGGAGCAGGGACTCCGGATGTGCAATGGGTTACTGGCTTCACCCTGATTCCAAGGAGTATACTTGATCCGATATACCAGAATTAGTTAATTTTGTATACAGTGGCAAATAGGGTCCCGCTTCCAGAACCGGGAAGCAATACGTAACTTTTGGGTATAGAAAATGGGGATTTTGGGAATTGAATACTAAATAAATATTAACTAATTAATCAACAATGAGAAATAATTAAAAGAGAGAGATTTAATGGGAAAAGCTCTAGCCAAGGATACACTTCAGAATTGGTTCAAATAACTGATCATTGATGCAAATATAATTCCAACATTCATTGATAAACAGGTTTTTCACTGTCGATACGATCTGACAGCAGTCTCTCCTTAATGTTTCGATAGCCAAGGTACGACCATTGACTATTTCCCTAATCCAAGAATAACCCTAGGTACGACCATAGGATTAAATTCCTAATTGCATTAAAAATTAGAGAAACCCGCCTCTCACAATTAACAAACACGCTACGAGGGTTCATTTAAATTAGATTGTATATTTCCCTGACACAAACCCAATTATGCCAGTCGCTACCGGGATTAAAGTAACCAAACAATTACGGATTCAATTACTTTAATTAGCAAATAGATTACATGAGTAATTAAATATTGTACACCTATTTAATCACACACGTTCACTATAATCAATGAAGACAGAAAACATACAAATACCAATGAATAGAGGGAAGGAGTAAAACGAATTAGATCTCACAGAAATAATTGAACCAAATCCTCAGTTACCCCTTGACTAGAAATAAGAAATTAGCCACACATCATGTTTGAGTTTCCACCAAAATTGTTGGAAGTAAATAAAAGGAACATCCCCTAATATTAAATATAACAGAAGATAGCAAGGAGAAAGGAATAACGAAAAACTATTGCCGGCTTGCTTTTCCGTTCTTCTTGTCCCGTTGTCTTCCGTCTTTTTCCCAAGCAGTCAAGATGTTGCAGCCCAAGCTGATGTCCTTTTCTTTCCAGCAAACCCGCAGCCACGAGGATTGCTTCCCAGTAAAAGATGGTGATGCGTCAGAAGATGTTGCAGCCAAAGAATAAGTCTGCTTGCGATTGTTTCCTTAGCCCACACAAAAATATATATATAGTCGCGTGCCTTTTAACTTCCACGCAGCCCCACTCTTTTTCCTTTTCCAAATTGAACTCCAAGAAGGAAAAACTACCAATAATACCAAATCCTATTCTACAAGGTTTCCTAAAATAAAATATCAATTTAGTTCCTAAACTAAATCAACTACTAAATAACAAAACATCAATTAACCCCACAATATTTTCAGAATTTGACTCACAACTCTTGAAAATTGCCCACGCTCCTGGAAATTTTAGAAACTTGAAGTTGATCGATGACTTAGGCGCCGCCGCTCTTAACCGGCCGAACGCTCGATTTTCCCTTTTTTTCAAAGACAATACCAAGTCCGCAATTGACCACCAATTGAATAAACTAGAATCCACCCAAGAATGCAATTTTTAGTCTAAATAATTGGGAAATATTAACACAATAAATAACTAAAATCACATTCTATCAACATGCCTTGTGCTCGTCAGACTCATCGATAAACTTAAAAAATTATTTTTCTATGGCTCTTTGAATATAATTTCTAAATACTGCATAATTATTAGTAGAATATGAAAAAGTACCCAGCAAATGGAATTTTTGCCTAACTTTTCATAGTGCCGAGCAATTTTTAAATACTTGACCTTTCCTCTACATGCAAAAAAAATAGAAAATAGCCCCAACTTGTAACACATCAAAGCTATACCTTGCTCCTTAGGTAAAAGTTTCTTTAAAGGGTCGCAAATGAAATTTGCACCATCGGTTGTTGGGATTTCAAATGAATCAACACCTTGCAGGTGAAAGTCTTGTCACCTATTATTTCTACTTGTCAACCTCCAAAAGTGGGCAATCATCATATCATGAATGATTGACATGCTCGGCCTATGCTTCAAATGCTAATCCTGCTCTATCCCACTTCACTCGCTTTTCTTGAATCCTTCAAATGCAAGCTATTAGCTCCCCTAAGTCTCACACTTCCTTCAAATGCCTACTACCTAAAAATTCTCATGCCCATGATGGCAGCATCACCATAGGCACTTTGGCATTACACTGCATTTTGGCCAATTTAAATTAGTTGAGAAACTGGCTAGAAATCTTTCCTACCTTCTGTTCCATATGACCACACACAACCTGCAATTGTTTCAAATGCTTGCTCCATTTGCTCCCTAGTCTCAATATGCCAACTGCACCAATTGAAGGTAACACTAGTTAGTGAATATGGGAAAAAATTCTTGAGAAAGCTCAATTAGTAT